>WYDI02032180.1:0-26861 GCA_009867235.2 Psittacus erithacus
ACCCACAAACTCTCTATTGTCTGCTCACCTGTTCCCAGACAGAGTTCCATACTCTCCAGCCTATCCCTAACATAAATAGCAACTCCCCCTCCCCGCCTGCCTGGTCTGTCTTTTCTAAAGAGCCTGTAACCTTCCATTCCAACACTCCAGTCATAGAGGCCATCACACCATGCTTCTGTGATGCCTATTATATCATACCCCCATAGACGTGCACACATCTCTAATTCCTCTTGCTTGTCCCCCATGCTATGGGCATTTGTATAGAGGCATCTGAGCTGAGCTCCAAATGAAGCTGGCTCATTGGCTGGAGCAGCTGGAACATCTCTACATTCCTGCAAGCATTTATTATAGGTGCTGGCAACTGACTGGATGTGTTGGGATGGAGTGATGCCCCTCTCCCCCAGCACATCTAGTTTAAAGCATCCTTGACCAGCCTGGCAAGCTTCCTACCAAAACTGCTCTTCCCCTTCTTTGTCAGATCAGCTCCACCAACCCCCAGTAAACCTGGCCTACTAAATTGTGTCCTGTGTTCAAGATACCCATAGCCCTGGCTATGGCACTACCCTTCTAACTATTTATTAACCTGGCATTGTCTTCTCTCAGAGGAAATTGGCAAACATTGGCTATACAAAGCACATATTGTAGATATAAGTTGTGGACTGTATTTAAGCACTGACATGGGATTTTTTTTATGTTCCCTTCCTTTCAGTGTCCTTGAAGTATAGAGGCAGATGTCATGATCCCAGTGCAATTGTCTAAACATGGGTGTGCTTTGCCTTCTGAGGCACCCCAAGGTGGCCTGCATGGCATTCAGGTGCTAGCCCAGAAAGGCACAGGTCTCCCATACATCCTGTGTCTTGTTTGCCATCCCCTGTAGAAGCTCTGGGTAACCTATGGCAAGGGTTTGTGGAATTCTATCACACTCTATGGGTCTGGACTTATACAAGGACTTGTTTTCATTTCAGTGAAATATCCCATGGGAAATAACTTCTCCATTTGTGACTTCCCACATCTTTTTATAGAATGGCAAAAGTCACTAAGCACAGTCAAGCAATGTTCAAACTGGTGAAGGCACCAATCTCTGAGCAAAGAGAGGAGTCCAAAGCATTTCCCTACTATTGATTGACAAATTCAAATGACTTTTGAACTGCAAGCTTCAGTTCCCGTTTCATTTTATGAGGATGATACAAAGCTCATTTCTAAAATGCTCCAAACTCAAGCTATTAGGACATGAAGGACTTTTCTTTGAAAAAATAGTCCATATTTAGTAATCTATGAAAATATTGCAAACCAAAAAGTTAGCACATTACTTCTTTACAAGCATGAACAGTTGGCTGTAGCTAGCTTCCAGGTAGCTGTAGTAAGTGCAGGAGAAAGGGGGTACCAGCATGCTAACTGAGGGCTTGCCAAGTATTACTTTTCTCCTTTTTGAGGAAATAAATGCAATAAATGGAAATGGGGTGAGTAGAAAATGCTTGACAGAAGCCAGCAGTAAATGAAGATCTGGCTACAGCCAACTGTAAAGATTTTTTTTCTGGTTTATAAAACAGTGAATTCAGACTCTAGTCTGCCATTCTGATTGTCCTTATGAGGGTGAGCTGAGGCAAGATTTTCTTGTTTTAAAATATCTTTTCCATAACTAACAAAACCCCGCATAGTTTCTTTAGAACTGCTGCTGCAGACTGATATTAGTGGTCTTGATTTGAAGTTAGAAAACATGGAAAACTCCTGTCAGAGCCAGCCTGATGATGTGTTTGTGCTTTGTACTGTTGTTCAGCTCAAGATGTCACTCCTTGGATTGGCCACAATTGGCAGTGATGCTGAAATTGTGGATTCAGGTTTCCACAGAGAGTCAACCTGAAAAACAGAGTAAATAAGTTTTTTTGGAGGTCCCTCCTGCTTAAAGTAGGTTAGTTTTGGAAGTAGACTAGTCTACTTGCCACTGGCATGAGGGTATCTGTGGCTCTGAAACCTTCCACAAGGATGTATCCAGAAAGTCAGACTTAGGACTACCTCTGATTGATTTGAGCAGCAGAGGTCGACAACAGGCAATAAGAATTCATTTCCATCTTCCTTGTCCAAGAGAAGCTTATTTTCAGAATCATGTTTCTAGAAATTGGTGATTGATGGTATAGTAGGGAAAATACAGATGCTAGACCATGGTAGAGATGCAGGACAGAGACTATAATTTGTGTGTGATTATAATTTTGTGTACCTCTCAGTACTGGGTAGGAGTTATTTTGTCCACAAGGATGATGGGTGAAACCAGGGCTGCAATTTCATGAGGCCAGATTAATTGACTTGGCACGTCATAATTCCCAATCTCTTCCACTCCTTTTCTTGCTCCCTGATCTGGGTTCTCTGTGCTAATTGTGCATCAGCTGCAGCACTGTGACTGACCAGCAAACACCTATAATGGAAGGCTCAGAGAAGATAGATATTCCACATATTCTTTCCTGGGAACTGCAGTTGCCCAATGTCATGATGGTGAGCCTACAGGCACTAGTAATAGGAATCACTTCTGCATTTTAATTTAACTCTGTTGCAATTGCTATACTGTGCTTGCAGTATGATCTCAGAGCATTGTATCACTGTCCTAAATCAAAATCTCATGTAATGTCAAGTATATGCAAATAAGTAAATTTGGTATTAAACATTAATCTCTCCTCAGGTGGAATATGTAACAGAACCTAGCCAGAGAGTATTGGACCCTGACAAGCAACCATGACGTCCCACCATGAGCAGATTTAGCTCACTAACATTGCAAAATTATACCCTTATAAAAAGGAGTGGATGGTTTTCTGTCAACTCAGTGATGTTGATTTTTTTCAGGGACGTGTTTTATGAACATTGTGAGGCAGGGGCTGGGGTGGAAGAAGGGCAAAGACAGGGAGATAGAGGAAAGATTGGACAAGAATAAGTCCTGTCCTTATGGTTGTAGTGATCTATTAGACTGATTCAATTGCTTGTGAAATCATAGCCTAAGGTTTTCTTTTTAATGGCTAAGACTGTGTATCTATGCATTTTCTTTTGATATGTGGTAGTATACCATAGCTGGACCCCTAAACTTTGAGCCCCGAAACAAGGGCTGCAGCAAGAAGAAAAATATGGCAGAAATTATTGAACAAGGCTTTGCAGGTCATCAATTCCATCCAGTTCTTTCACAGCTGAGCTTTGTGAAAACAAAACATTCCTGAAGGTAGTTTCTGTCATATTTGCTCCACAACAAGCAAATTATGTTTACTTCAGAAGTTAAAATATGAACATTCTGAGTACATCCATTTAAGAAATCACAGTAATGCACCCAGCTCTCTCCAGAGACTGGTCATTCTGGCTGAGCCAGATCCCCTAAGCTCTCATTTTTAAGTGTGAGACCAATACTTCTATTGTGCATGATCAAGTCCAGATATCACCTAGAGAATGAGAAATAAACCAAAATAAGCTGATAAAGGGGGCACTCACTGTAGAACATTCTACATTCAAATGTATTCACTAATAACCAGCCAACATCTTGATCGCATTTTTATTTATAACATTTTCTGCTCAACACAGAACTGGTTCTGGTCTATATTATAGAACAATCCTGGCAGTCTTTGCTGTAAAGGCGCAGCACTTAACAGCACTGAGTGCTCTGGACTCACTGAAAAAAGTGTACAAGCACATATTAGCTACTGGACAAGCATTGTTGTGCTTAACACATGTAAAATTGCTTCCTAAATATCTTACAGAGGAGCAGATGTGAGTCATTCTAAGTAGCAATGTGGTTGTCACCCTTGACGCAAATTCTTGGTAATTTGTTTTGTGTTTTCTTTTCCTGCTTCTAGATCTATGCTGGTGAAGGAAGAAGGCTTTCTGTGCACATTGTATTTGGCATTTAACGTTCAGCAATCAGTTTCTCTATTTTATCACCACTACTGATGCAGCCCTGTGTTACATTCTTTCTTCTATGACGATTTTCTTCATCTTTTATATACAGCTTCCTGGAATCAGTTGCTCAACTTGGAGAGCTTCGTTCCTTTTTCCTTTGTCCCAAACAAGTGACTCAATCTTCATTTTAATTACACCAGTTAGTTTACATAGAACTTTAACTTCCATTACTAGCCCCAAACAAAAAATAGAAGAGACTAATTCTTCCTCAGGCCAAGACAGATGAACTTACAGGATGCGTATACGTGTTCTTGGTTTTCAGAGGTGGGGAGCAGCTACCAAAATGCCTTAAAAAACCACATAAAACCATTTCCACACAGAATGGTAGCCATACCACGATTATAATCCTAAATTAGTTGATTGCTCCAGTTATAGGAGTAGAAACAGGAGTCTATTGTGGGCTTCCTGAGACTTCCCCTTCTCCTGACATTTTCCTTTTAATTATGAAAAAAACATGGGATGCATAAAAAATTACTTCCTTAAATCACTGAGTGAAATAATTCAGATCACAACTATTTTATATTCTTTTACTCAATGGTCTGCTACTAGGAAACCTTTGAGGTACATGTAACATTGTGAAAAAGGCAGAAGGAAAAGGAAGGAAGGAATGGAATGGAAGAGGAAAAAGGTATTAAGTTACTAACATTTTCATAACACTGTGTTTAATCATAATTTTCAGTAATATTTCTTCCTCACAATCTTAGTTGATATTCTTTGTTTCCCTGAAATGTTCTTTGCAAAAGGTGATTAAAAACAGAATTAAGAGGCTAGTCTAAGTACTTCTGGATTAAATGAAAGAAAATGAAAGTTCTGCTTTAAAACTGCTTACCTTTACCTCTACGATACTAAAGATATTTTTATTTTCTAAGTTTTGATTGCTAATCTTAATGCTGCCTGACTATCTTCTCCTTTTACTGACAATATTACATTATGCATTAATAACTTATAAAGTCTTAAACAAATTCTAGTAATTGCAGTAACAAAATATGGGAAAATACAATAGATTCCTCTAGTAATAAATAAGAGAAAGGATTCAATCAAATCCCAGTCTTCTTTTCTGAATGTGAAGGAAGCTTATATTAGCCTCCACATGTAAGGTTTGTAGTTTGTTCCTATTTCTTTAAGGGAACAAATATAAATCTTGGCACAAATCAGCCATAATTCTAATTTATGATCCAATAATGTGTGGAAGCATATGCTTAATTTCGAACTTGTGAATAATTCCATAGTTCCCATAGTTCAGGGACTAAATGTAGAACATGGTTTTGTGGGTCAGGTGTATTTCCAAGTTGAATAATCAAAGTCATTGTCTACTTTTCTTCATAGATGAACCACATGAAATGTATAGTGTAATAGATTCTCAGAGAGAAGCTGAAAATCTGCCCCAAGATGCCTAACAAAAATATATTAACAGATAAAAATACATGTGTAGATAAAATGATTAGAGAAATTCACATAAACCAAAGAATTATGTAAGGTTCATATCCACCTGAGTGCCTGGTGTTGTAGGACTATGCTTGGTTTTTTTAATTCAGTTTTCTTCAAGAAAGTAAAAAAATATCTGGGAAAACACACTTCCAAATAGATATGTTTTGGCAAGAGCCTGGAGTGAAGTCCTCTGAGAGGGGAGACAGTGCAGCCTAAGAATTTTGGTTCCTTGTCTGCTCTGGAGGCCTCCTTGCATTCCTTGCTCCTACTCAGAACAAAATTTTAAAGTTGCTGAGGCAGCTTCTTGCAGTCCTTCTGCCTGAGAGGGAGGGAATGTGTGCTTGATTTCCAGTCCATTGGATTCAGAAGAAAATCACTTGATGGCTTCAACAGTCTCATTGGATTTGACTTGTCTTCCCCAGACTAATAATTTATCTGCTCAAAAATCTGCTTCCTGAAAGTGAGCGAAGGCCCTGCTACTTAGTTTGAAACAGCCGTGGAAAAAACATTGTGCCCATCCCCCAGTTCCACTGAATTCAGTGATATATTACTTCTAAAGCAAGTCCATGGCACCCATGTTGTGTTAGTGCGTAGCTGAGTTTCTTCCTTTCAAAGAAAACTGCTTTCTCTAAACTGGGACACTTGAAAATCCAAAGTGTGTAAATGAAAATAAACAAACTTTTTAAGAGTCTAAATGTGACTAATTAAACCCTTCCCATGGCCCATTAATTTTTATGTTCAGGTCTCAAAAATTCTACAATTCAACTGATATCAGAAACAGACAGCATTTAAATATAGCAAGAAAAGGGTGCTTTTATGAGATTTCCAGACCAAAGCTGCAGATCCAATGGATCATCATCCACATCTTCAAGTGCACATCTGAGAGGACAGAGGTCCACTACTTTTCAAGTATAAGCTTCCCTTTTCCTTCTTTATCTGTTTATGAAGTACTAAGAACAGAACATCTGTTTTAAATTAGTAGTTTGACCATTGTTCTAAAGCCAGACCATATAATGCTCTTTCATATTGTTTTCCCCTATTCTCTAAGTTTTGTCTCCTACTTTATAACAGCAAGTTTTTCTGTGAGCAGCAAAGTTAATGAAATTCAGCTTCCTGGGAACTGTCTTTTGTCCCATGGACACTTTCCTGGTCAAAGAACACAGCATACAGAGATATTTATATGTGGTCTGGTTACTGACAAATGTGTACAGTTTCTGGCCATACAGCTGTGGCCAATGGAACTAATTCTGCCTGTCTTTCCTTAGTAAAGACACTAATTTGGGTCTTTCTCCCTAACCCTGCATTTAGCTTGTAGAAATTTTGAACCTTGCATTGTTCCTTTAAATAAATTGCTCAAGTGGTTCAAGATACATTTCAAAATAGGAGTTTCAGGCAAATATCAGATAAACGATATGGTTACTTCTCTGGAAAGCAAATTCTGCCCCAATTCCCCAACCAACCAACCAACAAACAAACAAACTAATTTCAGCATATTACAGAGGTATATGGACAAACCAGTTTAAATGGCATGCCCTGAAAATTTCATAGTAATTTCATAGAGTAAGACTGATGTCAAGATAGAACAGACACTTGGCATTTCATTCCTTTCAGAAAATATATGTTCACCTACCTTAGTTCTGTATTTCAGATTGGACTTTGTTAGCTCTACAGATGATCTTTAAACACAAATACTTTGAATATGCTTCAGCTTGCTGAGGAAGATAAAAAGTGCTCCATCTAGTCCAGGTGGGGATTCCACCTCTGAAGTCATCTGGCAGTAATGGATCAATGTACTTAAGGTTCAAGTCTTCACAAAGAAAAACAACCCTTTTTGCATGCTACATTGAAAATTTGAAGTAAGCCCATGAAGAACAACTAGATTTCTTATTTTCTGACTGAAGCCATCTTTGAGCTCTGGAAGAACTATTATGAATGAAGCTTGAAACAAAATTTTGGTTCATAAGTTTCAGTTTTAACCTTCATGGTTTTCAGTGACTCCTTTACTTCACTGAAGGGAAGTTTTTCTCTAAGCTTCCGAATTTAACAAATTCTAAGCTTCGCTGATCTTACTATACTGGAGAGGGCAGCTGCACTAAGTGTTGTTGGGCCAGCTGAGCAAAATTGGTCACCTTCTCAGAGAAGACAATACATCACCCTGCCAGCTCTTTTGCTTTCAGTATATGAACAGTACTTAACCATTGCACCGCTGACAACAGATTAAAAGTTGGTAACATTTCCAAATTGTGGACTCTGTTTCAAGACAATTTACAGATACCAAACAATGAAGATACCCAGTAAAATATACAGGAAACATGGCTAAACAGTTCCTACTACACTTTTACCTGTTGTCTTTTTTTTTTTCCCAGGCAGACCTAAATCAGAACAATTAGTTCAGTGACAACAGGGAGGAAACTGGGCTTCAACAGACTGAAGGTATGCATCAGCTGAAAATGCTGGCTTCTGGAAATGAGTTACTTTATAAGGTTAAGTCAGAGTTTCCAGCAACGCAACCGTATTTTTGTCAGTCAATCACAAATATTTTCCTACTGATGTTATTCTGCAATTTGTTCAGAATTTACTAAACAAACAATAATAGCAAGTCAAAAGAAAATGCCTCAGCCTAACTTCATTTGTCTCTATGCCTCCGCGTTTCTGATTTGTTTTCAGTTTCAGCTTATTATTTGAGACAGAATTTGAGCATAACTTCTGATAAGCAGCAGTACTGAGCCATAAGCTTTCTATGTCTTTGCACTAATACCGTTAGGTTTTTACCCAGGCTGTATCATCTCTGTGTGCAGTATAAACATACCCTGATTGTATAATTTCAACTTGTGTATGTGTATCAGCATTAAGGAAGAATTTGCAGTTCAGTGAAAATGAGTAATTCTGCCTCAGACTGAGCAGATCCAGATCACATGCCCTTACCATTGTCAACTTTGTGGTGTAACTCACTCTGCATCCAGTTATGTCCTCTTCACCCCGGTATGTGCTAATAAAGAGTTTGTGACTTTGCTAACACTGCAAGTCTTTTTGTAAATGAAAATAGATCATATGAACACAACATTGAAGGGTTTTGACTAAAATCCTTTTATAACACTTAACACTTGTTAAGTGTTATAACAGCAAGAGGAATAGTTGTTTTTAGAGAAATCACTGTTATGTATACTACAGGGGTGCACATGTGAAAACATCACAGAGTAAAGGCAATCTAAATAATGGCGCTGTTTATAAGATGGGAGCAGTGGGGAAAGAGAAATAAAATGGCAGCTTTTCATGAACCATAACTGAACACTCAGAGGACAAAATAGAAGGATTATTGTTTGCAGATGTGATTGTGGCAATAAAAGAAGGACATAATAAACTGACAAACAAACCAACCACTCTTATTTAAAATTGCTACAGAATTCCTTAATAATCATCCCAAACACTGCAGTGTACAATTGTCATATTGATAGGGTAATTACAGCAACTTTTGTAGTAAAACCTTTTTGAGTAAATATGCTTTGAGAATGTTATTGCAAGAAGTTTTAGACTATTTTAATAGGGAATGAATCGAAGTAAAGTGGTATGGATAGACTGGGAACACAAATTGGTATAATAAAAAGCAAATGCAAAAAAATGTTGGAAGATAATCATGGTTAAACATGTCCAGCTTTTCTCTGAGGAAAAAAAAAAGGCTGTCTGCGTGACATTCAAACAAAATGCACTAAGCTGAAGAAAATCAAACCAGTACAACAGATCAATAAGGAAAATGAAGGTACCATGTGCTATCATACTCCGGTTAACATAACCTAAGCTAGCACAGGGTTAAAATGTCACAGCATCAGCTTTAGCACATGCTATTAACCAAAGTATAAGCTCTCTAGGAGATCTAGGTCAGTGGCATAGGTGCTTTTACATACTAGCTTCATAGTATGTTGTCTTCTCCTGCTGTTCTTTCCTGGAACAGGTTTAGGCTAGCCATGCCAGGCATCTAGCACAGCCATCTATCATTTCGCTGGCCCAGCATAGTTTCAGGATGTAGCTCTCATCCATAGCTGTCTGAAAGCTAGCTATGTAAACAAGTAGTTTTGATTCCCTCTTCAGTCAATGGAGAGGATGTGTCTTCCAGAAAGTGATTCATTTCATCCCAGAACAATTGTGCTGCTGGGGAAATGATCCAGTTACCTAAATATGGTCAGTACCATCTGAGGTGCCCTGCAGTATCAAAATATCATCATGGGGCTGGCAGGCATGCCAGGACTTATGAGAAACTTTGCTCTTCTGGGTAGTCAGTAGCTGGAGGCAGGTTCCTATGACGTCTAAAACAGCACTAGATGCCTGTTTAGGCAACTGAAGTAGTTCTGGAGTATAATTTTTCTTCAGCAAAGGCCTAGTTAGCAGGAAATTCTGCGCCAACAGCACAGTACCATCTTAGATACAAAGAAGCTGTTTGTTTTCTGGGGAAAGAGGAAAAAGAGTTTTTTCTGTTGCTAGTTTTCTGGTTTATTTCCAGGAGAAAAAAAATGAAAGGAAAATTTCAGGACTGAAGCCTTTTCTGAACTATACTTTGTCTTGCTGTGCTCAGGGTGAGATTGGCTACAGCAATAGAACAGTTATGAGGAGAAAAGTATTGCTGTAGAACAGATAAAGTTAGGTGGCAGAAGAAGGAAAGGAAAGAGAGTGTTTGACAGCGTGAGAAGAGATATCTTCATAAAAGTAGGAACTTAGGCGCTGCAGTTGAGGAAGGCGACCATAAAGACTATGTCACAGCTGGGAAATTCAGAGGCTTGGACAGGAAAGACCTTATTGTAAATAAGAGCCTAGAAAGGACAGAAACCTTGAGGTGGCAAAAAAACACAGTAAACTGAACTAGCACCCCAATGGAAACAAGAAATCAAAAAGCAAAATTAAATTTATCAGAAGAGAAAAAGATTCTGATAAAGACTGATAAAGATTCTTGGAGTCATCTTGGCCAGACCAAATTTTGAAAAGTTGCTTCGATTCTACAATATTGTATTTAAGGTAGAATAGGGACAATGGTGATGCAAATGCCTATAATATGCCCTTGTGGCCATGAAAGCCATACTTATTTCATTCTTGGACCTGAAAGAATGAAAAAAGATCTCACTGCATTTCTGAGCACAGTATTACTGTTAAGATCAATAGCTAAGATGGCCAGCATGGTATGAGGATGCTATGATACAGCATGAAGGCCAATGCCACTGCATATCAAGAACTTCACTGTCCACTGATTATTTTAGATTCTCCAGTGGGTAATTTTACTCTACTTGCAGCAGATGAGGTGGTATGATGTGATTATCATACATACTAGTAATGGCTCATTCTCAGATGCAGATGTGGGCTATAGTGGAGTCTGCCTTGAATTATCGTGTTCTGGTTTTTATGCAATGGCAATACAAGTGTAGAAAGATTCACTTTACATGACCCTTGCTGAGGAGTCAAAAAGCAGTATGGGAGGTCACACTGCGCAGTACAGACATAATTTAACTAAATGTGAACTCAGGGTCCAGAGTTGAATCCATACTGAACACTGCTCATGATGCATGATTTCATAAAATGCTTTAAAAATCTTAAAAGTCCTCTGACTACCTAGAAGGTCAAAGGACTCCAGGCAGCAATTAGGGCCTTAATTAGCTACATTTGCAGAAAATTCAGGGTGCAAATAAAACCATATGAGAGAGAAGGAAGTTCCTCCTAGAGCAGATCTGAAGTTTTTTGGGTAAATGAGAATGTGCTGCCTACCTTCCTCAAAGAGCAATCAATGAAGAACTGTTATTGTCACAAGTAATCTAGAATAGAAAAGTCTCCAAGTATAAATACTTCTGCTATTATTTAATTGGAAACTAAATAACAAGTGAGAATGAGAACAAAAATCTTTCTTTACTAGAACAAAATTCCTGCTTCATTCTGAAGCTAATGTAGTTTTCAAAAAGAATACTGGCACTTTGGAAATGCTTAGGCTGTTGCAAACGTGAAGAACTCAGAGTACAGTGGAGTCAGAACATGTCAGGAGAGTATACCTTGAGAACTGCAGCTGGTGGAGAAAACTGGGTGCAATAAGCAGAGGAAGAATTAGAAGAGAATATTCCCTGATGGATTTCCCATCAGAATTCTCTAGCAGGGTGTAAATGACAGCTCACAGCCGCAAGGGACTCAATATTCCTTAAGGCATCTATATCTGAAAGCAGACAAGCATACTCAAGGCTTCTACATTGCAATGGACATCTTCTGGGATATAAAAAGATCAATAGACCTTTCCTCTGAGCCACTTAATGATGTGTTTAAATTTGCTGGAGCAACTAAGAGCAGAATCTAGTACTGCGTTTTACATACATCTTTTATTACCAAGTGTAACCTGTACAGCAAATATTATATATGGCTACATTTCAGTGTTAATACTGCTTAATGCATTATTGCATGATTAGTGTTAGATCTATGCACACCTTTTTATGGCAACCTAATTGAAGATCACTAAAAAACATTTTTTATTATAAAATCTAATAGGATACTATTTTTTATTACAAAGTCTAATAGGATAATTAGCTTTGTAAGTAGACAAAATTGAAAGTGATTAGAGCAGATGGAACAGAAATAAGAAGTGCTTATAGCTACCTCTCACCCTATGTACTCTGCAAGCAAATCCCTGCTTCCAGGGCTTGGTTTTAATTCACTCAGTGACTTTTTGAGTCTCAACAAACTATTACCAGTCCCCTCTGGTCTGGTCTGGATGGGGAACAGACCAGGGAACAGCCAGCCAGACCCTGGAGCAGATGAATAAAAAAACCTCTAGGCACCAGAGGGGCCTGGGCAGAGTTTGCTGTGACTAAGTAAGTCAATGAGTGAAATAAAACCGTCTGTTGCCTGTTCTCACTACAATCCCATTGCCTCCTTCCACAAGCAGCAGGCTCCTGCTCCCCGCTGTGACTCCCATTCTTTTCTTTCTTCCACACATGGCTGCTGCTAACGCTTTTCTTCTGCTCTCTCTTCTTGCTTCCCTTCCCAAAGTAGAACATGCGACTCCATGGAAAAGCGCAATTTCTCCATTCCTCTGAGTCCACTTGGCTCTTCTTCCTAGAGAAACATAATACAAACTGACAGGATGGGAGAGCAGCTAGAAAACCATTTAATGTACTTGCCCTGTTTCTGAAACCCCCCTTCAGCCTCTGCTTCTGGCTATTGTTGGGGCTAGGAAGATGAACCAAGTAACCTTTGCTCCAACCCAGTGGAGTGAGTCCTGCCTACATCTCAGGTGAGCCCTCACAGATATTCATTAGTCCAGAATCCTAAACAGAACATAGGAGGCATGAGGCATGTCACCTTTTTCCTAGCCAGTACACAGGTGAATAGCTCTGACACTGAGAGCGTTGCTGCTATCCCAATGCATTTAGTTACATCAGTGACCTGGCCAAGCTGAGTTTCCCCTATAAACGTTAGAGAAATTAATCAGCTTTAAAGTCAGATAGTAAGAGCAAGCTGCAGTGTGCAAAAATTATCACAGAATGAGGTTCATTTTCTGTATCATTCATTCACTCTTTGCTTGCCAGCATGATCTTTAGTGTGTGCCACGATTTGGTATTTGACTCTAGCAGAGGTGGATTATTAAATCCAGAAGTAGGAAATATTCCTATCAGCATATATTTTCCTTTGCTTAAATGTCTCTCTTCTATCATAACCCCAAAAACCTGCTACTTCTCAGATCACTTCAGGGGTATTAGTGGAACAGTGCTGCTAAATCAGAAGCTAGTAAAGCACACCTCAATATACTCAAATGGAAGACATTCAGTGCAATATCTATGTTTCGACATTATTTTATAAAAGAAACCAAAAAAGAGTGGAGGATCATTCTTGATGCAGTGTGCTAGATATTACTTCGAAAATCATTAAACAAAATTACACAGCAACATTGTTGTATTTGCCAAGTGATAGACACAAGGGAAAAATAAAGACAACCCTCATTTTATGAGAATTGCAGTCCACTTGTTGCCAAAGGATGACCTTTAAATTAGTCTGATTATAAAGTTTGTTATTTTACTTCTCTACTGTTCCAGTGTTGTCTTGTAGTCCTAGCACCTTATGTACCATGCAGACATATGGTAAGGCTATGCCCATACCCTAAGAACTTAGAGCCATATAGACATTTATGCACCTACTACTTGCAGAAGTTAATGCCTAAGAAGGTGTATATGATAGCCTGGATCTTCTAAAGTAAGTAGGTAAGACAGATAAAACCCCAGGAGCATAGACCCCTAATGCTCTTTTACCTCACTGCCACTAACTGAAGCAGAGGTTGAGAGTGAGAAGGGGGCTGCAACAAAATGGTCCTCTGGTGGGTGGAAAGACTTGTCAGCAGCACTGGGACAGAGAGATGCTACTGTATAAAGCCACAAGCTGCCTTCAAAATTTGTTTTATTTTTAAGTATGTGGTCTTGTCTCATTCCTTCGGGTACTCCTGCAGTTACAGAAAAATCTTATTCCCATTATACAAAGCAAAAGGATTCAATATTCGTCCAAGTCTTGTGCATGAAGCCAGTGGTAGAGATAGGAAATGAAGACACGACTTGGGAATTGCCATGTGGTGCCTCAAAGAGAATGCTATACTATTTTTCCTATGAAAGTAGACAACAAATTGATAAATAAAACAAACTTTATATACCACTAGGGCACCTTTACTCTAATACTAAGAACTTCAGAAGTGTGCCTTAGAATATCAGAGGAATTTAGGCAAAACCATACGTCAACATATAAAACCAGTTTCATATGCATTAAGTGTATACATGTACATATGTATGTGTGTTAGAACATATTTTAACTGGCAGGAAGCTCATAAAAAGAAAAGCTTTTGGGGTTGCCTCAAAGTTGGAGTGAACTTTAATGTGCTGGTGGTACTTTATGAAGAATCTCAAACGTATTCCATGTGTTTCAAATGCTTAAGTATAGGCTCAAGATGAGCTTTTGTCTGCCTGGGCCATACAACTACTTCAAAAACATCTTCCTTCAACAGCACTAATATTTTTTTTTGTATGATATTTTTGCAATTTGAATGTTGGAATTGAGTTTCGACATTGCTGTTAAAGAAAGACGGGAAAAACCCAAACCCCTTAATAAATCTAACAACAGAATCTGGTTTCAAGACTATTTTCCATGACAGAAACTTTTTTTGTCAGAATCATTTTTCTTAGAACAGCTGACATACCATTATTGTTTTCCTTGTTTTAGAATATTGGCTTACCAAAAATGTCCAATCCATACTTAAATGAAAAAAGGAAGGTGTCTTCAGAGGCCTGTTTTTGTTTTTTTTTTTAGCAATGCTAATGTTCTTCTCCCCTTTCCACCACCACTGTTGTATTAAGTGACTGCAGATTTCTGGGATGTGAGTAGAAATGTACATAAAGAACTGCCATAACTACCTGATTGCTTTCCAATTGTGTGGGATCAATATGATTAGAAGTAAAATAGCAGGTAAACTCCTTTGTTATCCTCGGTGGTCCACTTCCATGCTCCTACTTCTACTCTGCTTTTAAAACTGATTTCTTTTGGTGGATTTTTCTTCTGTTATCCTGTCTTCATTATCTGATCTCTCTGCCTTCTTTGTCGTATTCAGCAGAAATTTTTATTGATGGCTACAGTGTTATATCACATCTTCTGTTAGTTTGCTTCAAGTGACTTTAGAAAATGGTTTTAGCTTAAACATGACATTTTAGCCTCTTGATATCAATGCAAGTTGAAGAGTGATCAAGTTTTGCCCAAAGTGTAGGAATGACCCATGGACCGAGAAGTTTCAGTGCAGCTTTATGTTTTAATTATAGCTTTCCCAAATGGAAATTGAAAAAAAAAACCAAAACCAAAACTCCAACAAACTATGGTTCCAAAGTAGTTGCTTCTTCTGAGCAAAAAAAATGTTTGAAATAAACCCCCAAACAACCTACAAATAGTGACAAACCACAAAAACTGTAATATACCTATTGTATTTTCAAAATTTGATTACTCATGGAACCACAGGGAAACCTAATTGCGCACTTTTTAATATTTCAGCAGCACATGAATGATCTTTTGGTGACAAGAAGCTCAATTATGAACATTCTGATTTTTCAGTAGCTCCACAGAAGTCCATAATCATACAGTCATAGAATCATAGAATCACTTAGGTTGGAAAAGGCCTTTAAGATCATTTAGTGCAACTTTTACCCTAGGACTACCAAGACCACAACTAAATCATGTAATTGAGGGCCTCATCTACACATTTTTAGAACATTTCCAGGTATGGTAATTCTACCACTTCCCTAGGCAGCCTGTACCAACAGCTGATTACCCTTTTGCTAAAGAAATTTTTCCTAATATCCAATCTAAATGTCCCCTGGTACAGCTTCAGGCTGTTACCTCTTGTCCTATCTCTTGTTACATGGAAGAAGAGATCAGCCACCTCCTCTCTCCATCCTCCTTTCAGGTAGTTGTAGAGAGCGACAAGGTGCCCCTGAGCCTTCTCTTCTCCAGACTAAACCCCAGTTCCCTCAGCCATTCCTCATAAGACTCATTCTCCAGGCCCTTCACCAGCTTTGTTGCCCTTATCTGGACCTGCTCCAACACCTCAATATCTCTCTTGTAGTGAGAGGCCCAAAACTGGACACAGTATTAGAGGTGCAGCCTCACCAGTGCCAAGAACAGGGGGATTATTACATCCCTAGTCCTGCTGGCTATGATATTTCTAGGCTAGAATGCTGTTGGCCTTGTCTACCTGGGCACAAGATGGCTTATATTCAGGTGGCTGTTAGCCAACATCCCCAGGCCCTTTTCCGTCAAGTGGCTTTCCAGCCATTTTTCCTTAAGCCTGTAGCATTGCATGGGGTTATTGTGGCCCAAACACAGGACATGGCACTGAGCCTTGTTGAACCTCATACCACTGGCCCATTAATCCAGCCTGTCCAGATCCCTCTGCATAATCATTCACCTTAAGTGAATTAAGGCTGAAGAAGTAACAGAAGTCTGTGAAAAATACCAGACTGGTACCCAAGCTTTTGGTTGAACTTCAGGAGCATGAGCTGTATTTTTTAAAGCCTTTAAATTTTCAAAAGACTTTGTGACTATTCAAATAATTCTTCAGAGCATCTGTGGGACAGTTCACTCATATGAGCAATTCATTAATGAAATAAGATAGCAGCATTCTGAACTACAGAGATTTTATGATGATCAAGAAATTCCCATGACAAATGATTATGAACACAGAAACAGAAAGGTAACTTGGGTGTAGAATGTGAGCTAGTAACCAAATTGTGAAGACTAAATACCAACATTTTCAAGTCTCCCTTTTCAGTGATTATGTAATTCACAGTTTTTCTGTGATGCTTCTGGTTCTTTGGAAAATAATTAAATTTTTACAATGGGTAGTCCAAGCGGTATAAGTGAAAAACCTGTGATGCAGCATTCATTTTAACTATTTATCGAAACTTTACCAGGAACAGGGCCACCCAGTTGGGGGGTCTCCATTTTTTGAATGGGGAATATAGGTATTTACATTAGAACTGCCTCAGTATGTGTGTGAAGTCTGAGCACATACAAGGTTTCTAAGTCAGAATTCATTTCATGAGCTCAGCTCAAGACTGTGTGCTTGCTGGCCACCTCTGCTATGTCACAGGTTTCCCCACCAAGCTGGCAGTAATATCTCAGTGGCTTACAGCCATCCCTGCTCTATTATTACATGTCTGTTGAGATGGCCCATCACAGGGAAATATAGTCTGGTATCCCACGTTGTGTATTATAAGACTAAGTGCCTTCTTGCACATTCTACATGGTAAACCTGAAGCATGGATCTTTGTTACTGACCTTTCTGGGTCTGCATGTCTCTCTTACATTTGCAGGACTGACTCTTATTATGCGTTGTGGGAGATGAGCTGGACTCCTAATGATAGCAGTGTCTGTCTCTCTGCTGTGTTTATTCTCAGAGCTTCCTGTGCTGTGTAAGTGGTGTTGTTTTTTAATTGCCTGTTCCATGGTGTGGTTTGATTTTTTAAATTAGCTTGACATTTTATGTGTTTCTTTTACAGCTCATCTCAGCTGTTAATGAGCCCTTTGCTAAGTGTCTTCAGTACAGATTATTACAGCTCTTTAGTACTGTCATTTGAAAGCTAATACCAATAAACAGAAAAATTACTCAGCAGGAGGAAGGTAAGTGCGCTGTGTTCCCAGTTCTTAGTTTGCAAAGGTTAAGAACTATTCAGTAAAAGGAAGATGATTTTATTTTTTTTTTAAGCTAACTGTAACCAATTAATGTGATTTGCTCAGATGGGCATTATGGGCTGTCTGGATGCCAGTCTGGCGTCATTCTAGCCCTGAAAGACCTGCGCAGATACAACTTGAAAGGTATCCTGAAATTAGGAAAAAAAAGAGTTTCTTATAGCAGTTGATTTTTTTGTTTGCTTTGATTTTTATTTTTAGAGTTTTCACAGTACTTTTCCTAGATACTCTTGGAGCCTGGAAAACAGTAGACCCATGGACACAAATAAACAAAGCCCTAACTACTTTTTTGTACACAAGGCGACATGCTTATAAAGGCACACACCTAAAAGAAAAGTGATTGAACTGCTGAGTCTAAAAGGAACATGCCTGATGTCATGCAAATGTCTGATGCTAGTGATTCGATATGGTCTTCTTCATAGTATCTTTAAATATTGCTTTAGGAAATACTATAAGGCCAATGCTAGTGCCAGTTTGACTTTACTCAATAGAGCTCCTAAAAAATAGGAGCTTTACTAAATAGGCTGTGAACTTAACAATGTTTGAATCCTCTTTTCAATGTTGGGAAGAACAACTAATAAAATGCTTTTCAGCACACAATACAGAAAGAACTTTAAATTGACAAAATGCAATTCTTCAAGGTGCTAGAAAGCAGCTTGTAAAAGACCAAGGACTCTGGTGGGATGGTTATCTGTTGGTAGATAGAAAATTAAACTGTAGGATGAATGCATTAAATGTACACTGACCATAAGATGAACACACAAAGACTAACGAAACTGAATTATGAAAAGTGCTGACTTGTGAGATAGGGAAAGTATAAAGTGAACAGATATTCAGTAGAAAGCCAAAAGATGTCAGTGATGCAGATCAGGAGCTACAGAACATGACTGTGTAAAAGTACCCTTTTTGAGAAGTAGCAGTCAGAAGAATTGATTTTTTGTATATACAAGAATAACCAGTAGTGGTAGAATCACAGTCTTTTATAGGCCATGACTAAGTCTCTCTCTCTCTCTTATAGGCCATGACTAAGTGTAATTCTCCTTGTAACACTAAGAATTGTTATAAAGTTAAAATAGAGAGATAAAAAGATTCATGATGTTAAAAATGCTGGTTAAGAAAAAGTCACAAGTAGAAAAGCTGACTGCTATGGTACAGTACTAGAACTCTCCAGAGCAAATCTTTCTGCTACATTACTTTCAAAATAAAAGCGGGAGGCATGGTATTTTCAAGGCCCAAATAACATTTAAATAAAACAGTGCTTGGAGTAGTACATGGTACTGTGATTTTAAGAAAACTGATTTGTTACACAGCAGAAAGCTGAAATGTTTGTAGAAAAGTTCATAATAAAAGTCACAGCTTACCAATAAATCAAATAACACTACATGGGGTTACAGAATATTCTGGTTAAAGCAATATTGGCAGTCCTGTTTTTAAATAATTAGATGCTCCTATCTGAAAACATGTGCTGGGAGCAATAGTACTGGCTCATCTGTCACTGATTTTAATGATGTTAGTTATCCCTATTAAGCTGAATAGCTGGTTCTATTGATTTTAACAATCCTGGGAACATAATCAACCATTCAAACCTTTAATGGCCCATCACAGTTAGGATTGTTATGTCTTGTAGGTGTGTGCACAGCTAATGAGAAAGCTGATGGGATAATGAAAGCTGAGATGCTAAAAGTAATGGAATCACCAGACACCCACATTACATGGGTGCTGCACAGCATAAAAAAAAAAAAAAAAGATGGCTTTATAGAAGACAAGAAACAAACTGGGTAATTTACAAGTAAATTTGCACCCTCCATCATAAACAACCCATTAAGATCATTAAGTGCTCATGCCATTTATTAACCCCATTATTATATATCTCATTGTCACATGAAATATGTTAAGATATATTTCACAGCTCTGATACAATCTATTTCATAGATGAAGAGATTTTTAACAACTATTACTAAATATTCTTAAGGGCAAAAAATAAAAAAGGCCCAACTTTGGAAAGTGCGCATCAGTCCCTTGGAGGAAGAAAGTTACATTAACAGGGTCTTGTAATTGTTCTTAAGCATTAAAATTCCAGGAAATCCAGAGGTAACAAATGTTTACAAAAGTATCAAAGCATTTAACAGTATGAAGATGCTGGGGTAAGGCATCTGCAAAAACTTGTCTTTGTCCTTAAGAGACACCATGGTGGATGAAAATGAGAATAATCGAACAGCTCCTTCAAAAAAAGCAGCTAATATGCCATTAAAAGTCAGCTTAATTTAATCCTAATCATTGTGAGGAGTTTCACTGCACTGAATTAATGACATCTTTTACTTTCTGGAAAACATTACAGATCCTTTAGTTATTTAAACTGTTGAGTTGTTTTCAGTACTGTAATAGATTTCTTTGCTTGAATGTAGATAATAGGTTTTGATATTATTGTTCCCTTGACAGAAATGTCTAACAGAAAGAGAACTGGAACAGTGCTGGTTTGTGAAAGGGTATGATACATAGAGTCAGATTCTCGTTGGTAGTAAGCTGTGAACCAGCTCCCTTGGTTTTAATGGATTTACAACAGCTGATGAGCTGGCACATGATACGGAAATATCACATACTTTCAAGGATTCTTGCAAAACATAAATTGCCTTTTACTAGTGCTTGGAGACTTTCAAGAGAAAGAAATTGCTAGGAGAAGCAAGTTGGCAAAACTGAGACCATGGTTCTACAATACAGCAAATCATACTCAGTGGCTTCTAGGACTAGGTCAAAATAGGTGTAACTGCAAGACAGAAATAGATAAAACAATATAAAGTCAATTTGCCATTTCTAGCATGTTCAAATTTTTGTGAGGGACCATCCTAATGTAAGCAGCTTCTGTTCAAAGTACTGTGCCACTTCAGGTATTCACTCTATCATGTCCAGCAAGAAAAAAAATACAGGTTTAACAATAGCATGCTCTCTGTATCAGACACTCTGGCTAATTCAACAACAATGCGGTCATGTGCCTAAGATGAATCAAGATGTATTGGTGGATGCACAGACCTAATTTAAGGATAACAGACTAATGGTTGGAAAATCAAGGTGGGGTGGAAATACCTGATGATGTTAAATCAGAAGTGGAGCTGATCAAGTAAACCCACATACAGCAAAGCGAGGTTAATGCAATGTTAGCTCAGATTCAGGAGCAGGTAAGCCATGGTGTGCTGCAAAATGTCTTTCAGCAAGCTTCGATCTCCATTTGCTCCAAGGCAGAAGCTGGAGCAGCTCTGCAATACATTTTGTAGTACTCTTCATGCAAAATTTGCCAGGAAGAATGCATCTGTACCCACAGCATAGGCGCATGACCTGTGCCTTGTCTTGGCTGCTGTGCCATTAAGTAATTCTAATCACTAGGGTCAAAGTAAAATAAACATAAAAAAAAAAGAAAATCAATGAAGAAAAAACACACCCAGAGGGAAAGGTAGCTGGTTACTGAGTATATTAATTACACTGGATACAAAAAAAGGACAAACTGGAAAGAAATGCCATTGGTGATTGATGAACTGTTCTGAATATTTCCTGCTCTTCAAAATTTAGATTGGAGCAAGAATCATCTGTTCTTCTAAATAGTCTACCTTCTAATAAGGTGGCAATGCCATATAATTGAAGAGCATCATCTACTTTGAGTAATCAGGTTGTATGCAACACCCACTATCTCTTACCTCTCCAGTCTGAAGTGGTTCCCTGGAAACCAAAAGCCTGCACCCCAGCGTCAGTGTATTTAGGTAGATAGTATTCTGGCAACCATTATGGATTTCATTGCCTTCCTCATATTACCAATTTAAGACAGTAGTTTCTTTGAAGAAGAGCTGTAACAAAAAAGCTGTAGTGTACTTAGATGTATAGCAGTTTATAAACAGAACCTCAGCACTGAGAGATTTCCCACAACAGACAGCCTAGGAAAGCTGTCAGTTTGTGTAGATGTGGGTGTTTCACAGAGGCCAAAGAACAGGAGAAAGAGACATGGACATCAGGTCTACCGCCAGAATTTAATCCCCCAGGTCCTCTCTCCTTCCTGGGTAGCTGCTATATTTACAGTCTTATAACAGTACATCACTAATTTAGGAACTCAGACTAATGTTGTTTGTGTTTGGGATTAACAATAGATTAGACTGGGTTGTGTTTTCTTAAATTGGATATGAGCTTCCTTAGGAGCTGTTAAGGTGATCATCCTGAAGCTCCTGTTATCATATATCTTCCTCAGCTTTCTCCACACTCACATAGCTTTTAAAACTAGGTCCAACTTTTCTTCAGAAAACTCTAAAGAATAGAGCAAGAGCTCCTTGCTTCTATTAACTACCACACATTTCATAGATTATGGTGTACATATTTAGCCAAGACTATACAAAATCTGTTAAATTAGCTAAAGTCTATGGAATTATCTAAAAGTAAAATGAGTTTCACTGTAAACTGTTGAAGGTGAGAGAGGCAAAAATTTGTTAAAATGAACGAACAGAAGAGTTATAACTATTTTACACAATGTGTAGATGTCACGGACAGAGATTCAGGTGTGAGACCATCCCAACCTACACAACCTCACTCCTTCTATCTGTTGGAAAGGAAGGTTCCCCAAGTCCACAGCCACATGGCGGCCAAGAATGGAAGTCACATAACAAGAAGCTGTTACATAACAAGAAGCATTTCATCTGCTCCTGAATCCAGTCCCACCTTCTCCATGGAGAGGGGCCCGGGACAAGTCAGGTTGAGCATGGCCTAGCAGTGCATCTCCCAGTCCCTGCCATGACAGCAGGTGGGGAGCAGTCTCTCATTGTCCCCCCAGTTACAAAACACTGATAGTCTGGCAGGCCTTATGTGCTGCCTGGCTATAGCTGCCTTCAGTCTTGCTGTATGAAAGTGTTGAACGGGATCCTGCGGAAAGTGTTGCAACTCATATTTGGTCTGCAGTCAATAAATGAAAATGTAATAGAAACCAGAATCTATGGACAAGACCATTAAATGAAACATGGGTCTAAGGCAATAGTCCAATACATATTTAATAGCAACCTGCCAAATGGCATTTTTAATTATGATCATTTTATTTTGTATTAAAGTAGCGCTAGAGGTCAAGTGATCCAGCCAGGCCTGATGGTCCTTCCACTGCCTTAGATGGTGTAGAACAGCATAGGATATTTCCCTGATGCATTTGCTACTTAAGATAAAATAAAAAGAATTCTAAAAGAAATATATCTATTACAATATTTAAGTCCAGAGCTCTGTAGAGTACTCTGTCAGTCCACTGACAGCAAGTGTCTTCCACTTTTAGGACCAAGCTGAATGGTATCTCTGGAATATATTCTCAGCGCTCATGCATTATTTCTTCATTCAAGATGCAGAGGAATGTTTGACTTTTGCTGTGAAACTATAAATCACCATCATTCTTGGCATCTTACATGTTTTCCGCAGTTAAACACAATGAGTTTCCTCCAAGGGAAGAAGGAACAGTGTAAATAGTGTTTAAAATGTGTTACTAATTTATTGCAAAGTCTTGCTGGATATAATTAATTCAAATAGTTTTGTGTATTCCAACAGAAGATATATATCTTTTAGTAATACCTGTACTTTGAGACCCCCACACAGTATGAATGCATCTTAGACCAAATATTCTTGGTAGAGCTGGCAGACGTATTTTAGCTGCAGTGGCTGTGAATAATGAGCCAGATTTTTGTTGTCCTTGTTCATTAGTCTGTCAGGAACTACTTGTTATTGAACTGAAAGCAAAGAGCTTTTCTTGCCCTTTTCTTTCACTGAAAATATATTTTAAAGCAAAACATAAGAAAGAATCATTTATAAGGAAAAATAGTATTTGCAGTGGCACAAATTGCTATGGCAGACTATTTTTGGTCGTAATTATAAGGAAATCTTTTCTATACAGGCTTTTCATATTACTGCCTGCAAACATGATAGTTTTCTACTAAGGCTCATTACTACAGCTACTAGCTTTGACAGTTCTTTGGCACTTTTGAGGGGCAATTGCTTTAAGAAATTAAAATAACTACCTGCTTCTATCTGACCCACATCAAAAAGTGTCATGTACACTATTAACTGAGTTGTGGCAGACCCTGCTGTGGCTTTGCCTAGCGCTGTTTCTTCAGCAGCCTCTTACCTGCTTTACTACCTGTTATCTCTTGGAGTAGGCTATTCCAGGGGATTACTTTAGTTTTTGGCTTTGACTTCAGTGACAAACAGACTGCTGGTTTTGCAAGTACTCTATCAACAAAATTTCTACTGATTTTAGAGAGTACTGTAACTAGAGCTATGGAGTGTGACTTCCATTCTGCTGTAAATTTATGGGTGTGATTTTCTACTTCTTGCAGACAGGAAAAGGGATGAGGAACAGATTTTCCTTTCTTTGCTTATATCAGGGTTAATGAAAATGTACACTTGGAAAGTCTTCTGGCTAGTATATTACAGAGCATACTATAGCCTGCCACAGTAGCAGTCTTTTTAGTTGCTGGTCTTGAAACTTTTGTGGAAGCCAACATATGATGGATTAACACAAAAGCAACTTCTACACAGCTTTCTATCATAATAAATATGCTGAAAGAAATGAACACTTAATAGCATCCTTATCTTGTTCAATCTAGCAACAATGGAAAGGGACTGCTAACATAATGTTTTAGGTGATCCAGGATTCTCGATTTGGGCTGCTGTGCTTTGTGTTTCACCAGATATGACTACTTTTCTACCCTTAACATTTGAGACAGATGGATTTCTGGCATGTGCAACTCATGTTTTTGAATTCCCTACTAGAGCAGAAGCCAGGATTTTGTTTCTGTAATAAAGAAAATGGCAATAAAACCCACCCTAACCCAGGTGAACCTTTAAGCTAAGCTAGATGCAAGTGATCTGCAGAGGATCTGTGATGTTATCAATCACCAGTAAAAGTATGCAAAGGAAAGTGAGAAAGGACTGTCAGTCATAATGTCTGGACCTGTAAAGCTGGGGAGGTGTGGAAATATAAACAAAGTGAACTCAAGATTTTGTGGAGGTTTTGTTTGTTTTTTGTTTTTGGTTTTGGTTTTGTTTTTTTGTTTTTTTGAGAATTAAGAAGACTGGAGCTTCTCAGAAGATAAAGATGCTCCTGGGAACAAGCAGCTCTAGGCTATGAGGAGCTGGCTTGCTATGCAGACAGACCTTTTCTGTGTGGATCTCTTTTCTGTTCTGTTGCCATAAACGCAACTGCTGTGTTCTCTGTTCTAACCCACATCCTTGCTTTTCTGTCACCACCCATAGTGTTCTTCCTGTGCTTCTACTCCCTTACTTTTACTCCTTCTACTTTGCTATTGGAAATATTATGAACTATTTGTTGCTGGTTCTATTCCTAACATGGCTTAATATAGGAAAGTATTTAATATGGCTGAATGATCCGTCAATGCTTTTAATCATATGCAATTGTCTCAGAGGAGAGTTTTGAGGCCTAGAGGAGTGTTTTGAGGCTTACAGCATGTCTGTTAAGTGATTTTGGATCCTTCAGTGAAAGTTTTCTTTCTATGCTTGTATAAAAGTATTGTGCACTTCATATGTAATTAACAATAGAAAAGCTCACTCTTCACATTCGTCATTGTCATTTTCATTTTAAAATACATAAATAATATATTGAGCGTATGTGTGTACATGTATTATTTTTAAAAGCTGTTGATTTTCTTTGAGTTGAAAGGAATTCAAACTAAACTTTGGAACAACTTAAAATGTTGCTATTGTCAGTTAGTGTACATATGTTCTTGGAAAAGAAAGAAGGATTCTTTACTCTGAAACCTAAAATGCGCATCTTAAGGGAATGCTTTAATACCAGTAGAGAGTGAGCTGTTTCAGAATAAAACCTCTGTTAAACTTTACCCAGGATCATTTTAAAGATACACTCTCATGTTCAAGGTGTTGGAAAGCATTGCATTTTCATTTGGTGTGCACATGTGTTTGGAACAGATTTGGCCTGTGCTTTGTGGTATCCAGTCATTAGCCTTTTTTGCACACTCATTCTTTGAAGCATTAAAGATGTGGATTTTAATTCTGACATTAAAGAGCTATTTGAGGTCAGTATTCTGATGTGAAAGTTTGCTTTTCCCGATCTATTAAAAATCAAATAGTTTTACAGCATAGCTTATGAGGCTTGAGTCACACTACAAGTTTTCTGACATGTAGTAAACCACAAAGCATCTGTTTAATTTGTGAACATTAATGGGCTGGTGTAAACTGGCATTGCTTCTTTGATGTTTGTAGAGTTGTGCCAATTTACAGCAGCTCAGGAATCTGGTCTATTGTTCCTGCAAGTATCCTATGACATTTTAAATTATCAAGATGATCTTCTTGCAAAGACAGCCAAAATATTAGAATAACATTTCCCTGCCAAATTCTCTCAGGAGACTTGACTTATTAAAAAAATAAATTACACGTGTTCTTTTTATATAAATAAAAATTTATTTCACAAGACTGAATGATTTACTTGGAGGCTGAAGGCGTGATTTCCTCATTATGGATGTAACTGTGAATCAGAAAGGCAGACAATGCTCTCCCACATCTAAGTGAAGCAAGGGATGTTTGCTTATACTGGTAGGATATAAACAGTTTTATTGTCCTCAAATAAAGGCATCTCATCTTCTTCGGCCCCTTGTTAAGGGTTTTACCCTGTCTTTTCCAGCTTTTCTTCCACATCAAGAGTGCATGTAAGAACACATCTGAGAAGGAAAGAAAGGCAGCAAGTGTTACATTTTCTATCCCTATGTTTACAGAATGAACATTTTTTTACCATGATGCTGTGTTTGATCTTGAAGCTGGTGTTGACGAATCCAACTGAAAACAGATATATTATTTAGTGGAGAGGCAAAGATATCAGAAGGTACAGAAATATTCTAAAGGGACTACATACAGGATAAGTGCCAGTAAAGTTTTGTGTCCAGTATTGCCTGCATCCTTTCAAAAAGGAGGAAGAAATGAGGAAAGAAATGCTATATCCCCTCTTTAATAAAAAAATAGGTTAAGTGGACGGCAGAAGTGAGTAGCAGTGAGAATTCCACCTGAGATTTCAGGTGCCCAGGAGAAGGCACATGGATATGGGGAACTGGAAGTAATGTGGCTTCAAGAAAATCTACAAGCAATCTGAAGATGTTCCCAACTCTGCCACAAGGCTCACAGATCTAGTTTTGTGATTTTTTTTTTTTTTTTTTTTTTTTGAAAGACTCTTTGCCTTTGAAAAAAAAAAAAAAAAAAAAAAAAATTTTGTTTTCTTAATAAGGACAATATAAAAAAAAAAAAAA
>WYDI02032180.1:26871-39068 GCA_009867235.2 Psittacus erithacus
GTAAAATTTTTCCAACCCGCGCAAAAGGCCTAAAGATTTTTTTTTTTGTTTTTTTTTTTTTTTTTTTTTTTTTGCAAGGACTCTTCGAATTGAAAAAAAAGAAAAAAAAAAAAAAAAAATCTAGTTTTCCTAATAGTGAGACTCCATAAAAGCAAAGAAAAAGCAGTAAAAAAAAAGAGCTAAAAGATTAATGGAACCTCTTCAAAATAACAGTATCTGGAGATACAGCTATGTGGTTTGGGTGCTACTATATCAAAATGGCAAAGATCACGACAGGCTTATTTATCAAGTGTTCAACCTTGGAGAACTTTTGGTACATGAGAATATTAATCCCCTCCTACGTACATTTATATTCATTCTGAGTTTATGAAGTTAGAGACAAACCTAGAGACCAAAACTATTACCCTGGAAATGAATTTGCACTGACTGCTTCACCGTTTGGATGGCTTCCAACTGGCAGTTAAGTGTAATTTAGGTAAATTCACTCATGTTTTTAAATCTGCATTTTAGTAGAAATAAAATGTCTTGCAGGACACCAGAGATGAACATTTTTAGGATTGAAATGGGATAAATATCATCATCAAAAAAGGAATGGTTAGACAACATAATTCTGGGAAGTTGTTTCACTGTAAATCAGTGGAAACAGTCATTCTGCGTCATGGAAAATTTTTGCTATTTTGAGATTAAATTTGATCCCAGTATAGGGTGAAAAGTAACAATTTAGAAATTCACAGGTTTGGGGAATGGAGAACAGTCCCTTGTCCTGGGGTCATTATATGCTGGAAACCCTGGAGATGTTCGAGGAATGCATTGTCTTGCAACCATGGAAAGTGAACACATGAGCAGCTGAAAATTTAGCAAGAGAAATAAACAGAAGATCATGAAATTTTTGATGGGACCTTCTTTTCTATTCCTAAGCAAGGCTGACTAAATGCCAAAGAACAGAAAGTTTGCCAAATTAGTGATTTAATTTTCTGTATCATGTACATGTGTACAATGCGTGTAATAATACACCAGAAGCCAGTAAAGATTGTATGGCTGTATGACAGAGATGATTCACCATCATTGTGATGTTGTAGGGCAATTGCAACGGCAAATAAAGAGCTTAGCTGAATAAATTCTTCTCCTTCTAAATACTTAGTGATGAAGACCTTTGTGCCTCAAACCCAGCTGCTTCTTTTTTTTTTTAAGTACTCTGAAGCAACATCTTGGAAATGAAAGGATGAATTCAAACTGACACTAATGCAAGTTAACTATCAAACAGACAGTTGGAGGGAGACACATTTTAAAATTAAGGGAATGCCCAGATGAACAGGTAGGTATTTTTAATAAAATCTATAGAAAATGGATACAGAAATGGGCTCAAACTAAACAGATCCATGAAGCATTATTGTGAAAGAAGAGACCTCATCAGGGACTCATACTCTGTTATTCAAGATTTGTGTAGCCCTGTCTACTGTTCAGAAGAACTGATTTCTGGTTGACTCACAATGATTGAAAGCTGGATCTGGCAATTATTTGACCTGTGGTATCTGTAGAACAGCACCACTTCAGATGTTCTCTGCCATTGTAGGACACCTCAGAAATCCAGTGTATGGTTTTGCTATTTCTGGATACCAGAAAAAGGCAGGAAAAAAACAGGTGAACTGTATCTGAATTTGAGGACAGTTCTCTACATCACTGAACATTTAAAGGAGACTTTATTTGTCCTAGCTCTTTATTTGGCCCTCCTCTGCTTTCCCTGTTGGCTGAAAGTTACTGAATTCCTTAAATGATCTTGAGGTTTGTAATGGAATTGCGAAGATTTAGCAATAAACTAAGAGTGCTGTATTATCAATTACTAGAGATAACCATATGATTTCATGGATTGTATCTAAAGGAATACAATGGTATTATTCTAGACTTCCGCACAGATGTCATGTACTTACCTTAACATGACAAATAAACATATATTTAGGCACAATAATACTTGGGAGATTATAGAGGCTAGCTTGAATAGGACAAGGAGAAACTATGTCAACTTGTAATGATCATCTAACTGGAGGAAGAGGTTTGAAAAAGCTAGTTAAAGCAGGAAAACTAGAGTCATAGAAAACAGCTGAAAGGTTATCTTGCAGTTTGAGGCACCTGTTGAAGCAGAAAGCAAACTGTGCAACCTCTTGAAGCATAAAGCTGCAATAGTTTTAGATTTAAGAGAACTGGATGTTTCTTATTGAGCATGAGGCTAGTCAGCACATACTTGGTGTTGAGGGATGATGCTCATCCTACTGAAGTATGAAGTGAATAAGCATAGAATCATAGAACAGTTAGGGTTGGAAAGGACCTTAAGATCACCTAGTTCCAACCCCCCTGCCATGGACAGGGACACCTCACGCTAAACCATGGCACCCAAGGCTCCATCCAACCTGGACTTGAACACCGCTAGGGATGGAGCATTCACTAATCTTTCACTTCTTACCCTGTGCTTGCATTTTTTCTGTTCTGGAGGCACCACTACTGACTGTACAGTACATAAAAAGATCATTAACATTTCAGATATGGTTATTGAACTTTATGAAGCACTGATTTCCTTCACTGAGAGAAAGTTTTAGCTTCTGACAAGTGTGTTGTTGCATTGATAAGCTAAATCAGTGGTTTCTAGCCTTGCTCACAGATCATTAATGTCATATATATATAATAAATTATAAATACATAAATTTGTAAATACAAATATTATAACTTTGATGGGAAACTGGAATTCTCTCAATGTCTTCACTTACAACTGGTGTAGGACCTCATTTGGTTGTGATACATGCGCTCGTTCTCATAAAGACACAAACCAAAAACACCCATAAACCAGGCTCATTTCAAACCTGATTATGGTTAGCTGTCTGTACAGCAAAGAAATCTGTCATGGCAAGTGTGAAAGTTAAGAAAGAGAATTTCTGACTTATAAAAAGTAAAAAAATAGTAATTCTTGATAAGCAAAGTTCTGCAGTAATGTTTTTAATGATTTTTTTTTAGAAAAAGGAAATCAGATTCTGTTGCAAAAATCTGTTTTAAAATATAAAAAGTTGCAGTTTCTATACTTCCTACAGGAATGAGTTTGTCATCATTAAGCATCCATGTCCTTGAAGTGACTCAATGTATTTTGGTTATAAATAGGCAATGTCTGTCCCCGTCCCCTTCCCCCTCTCCACTGCTGCATCAGTATTGTGCAGCAATATTGATTATGGATTATGGAATCATAGTAACATTTAGATTGGAAAGGACTTCTGTAGGTCATTTGGTGCAAGCTCCTCCACTCAAATCAGGGCTTACTTCAAAGTTAGTTTTTAACAGGCTGCTCTGGGAGATACTGGCACTGAACTCTACTGCACAGGTGGTTACTGCACATAGTAGACAAAGCAGTCTTTGGAAACAACTCTGATTTAGTGGGCTCTCCTTTAACAGGGCTTAGTGATCACGAAGCAATTTATAGCATAACAACTTAAAAATAAATGTAACTTATACATTGACCTAGGACTAGATTATATCAAATCAGGTTTTGAAGAAAACTACTGGGAGATATGAAGCATGTTAGGAAATGTAATGGTCTCTGTTTTAAGTTCTGGAAATTCTTGGAGAAAGTGTGGTCTAAGTGCCTCTGTCTGTAGGTCAGCAAAGGCAATTATACAGACTGCAGGGGACTGATGATGTATGTGACCACTTTCTGTTGAAAATCCTGCTGCCCCAAGGGGCCACTCCAGCAAGCAGTCTAGCTCTAAGAAGGAAACTTGGAACATAAATCGTTAACCTTGAGTGAACAGTACACCATTCCAGCAATAAAATCCAGCTATAAACACAGGGAAAGGCCACACCTTTGATAGCTTCCTGAAATGACTGCAAGGGTTTTTTTACACTTTTGCCATGCTTAAGCATCTCAGAAAGTTAAAATTGTACTCATGACTTTTACTTTGCTATAGCTATGTACTCTTTCTTTTTTACCCCTCCATCTTCATATGCTTTCTCCCTTCTCCATATGCTTTCTCCTTTCTTCATATGCTTAGTTACATGAGCCCTACTATCCCCTCACAAAGGGAAGCCACCATGAAGCCCATGTGATTTTTCATTCAATTTAAATTATTCTCCATGGACTCAAGGGACTCAGGCGAGATACTAGTTTTATTCACTGAAGAAATATTTCTTTCCTATATTTATTTACATTCCTTGCCTTTTCTCATTCATTCACACATTTTCCCCCTTCCAATTCTTTTTTTATCTAAAAAGATGTGGCTGATGTAGGTCTTTTATGCCTTTTCCGTACGTGTGCCTATATCAGATCATTTGTAAAAGGAAAAATGTTTGGCTAAACAAGAATAATGTTGTAATAAGGGTGGAGTGCATTTCTTGTTTTCAAAGTTCCTTCCAAGATTCTCATCTTCAGTTTTACTCCAAATGTTTAGCCAAAGAAACAAAAAAACCCAGAAAATCCCAGAGGGTAAAATAGGTGTGAAACACCAGCAATGTTTTTTGCCTTTGTTAGATACAGGAGGGTTCTTAACTGAATTTAAAAAGCAGTTCTCTTCAGTGTCCACTATTTATAATCCTTTGTGCTTTTTTCATTCAGATTTAAGACCACAGTGATTGTGGAAAAAACAAATCCAAAGCAGGCCAGATCCTTCAGCATATTTTGTTGTCTATATGGCATTCTCTGCATCTACACCAGTAATTACACATGACCTTAAGGTCACCCTAAAGCCTTATCTTCCCAAAGATCTGTAAGATGAACCCCATACATCCTTTCCTCAGCAGTCCATGCTGTACCTGCAGGCTCTGTGGCAACCAGAAGGCAACAGATTTGCATTCAGTCCCTTTGGAAAGCACGTATATGTACAGGCATGGAGCACCACAAGTCCATCAATAGCAAGCTCACTTCTCATTTTCTGTTGTTTGTGTTTCTGTAGCACAGGCAAGCCTAGACAGAAGCCAACAAATGGTTTCCTAAGCCTGAGTGAGGGAATCTTGGAGATATCTTACTGACATGCTCTAAGAGTAGGAATCGGAACATGGTTGGCCTTGGTGAAATTTGAGGATTTAAAGAAGAAAGGAAGCCATGTGCTTGGGCTAATTACCCTGTGTTCAACCTTGTTACTGATTCCAAGTGGCAAAAAAACCTGGATCTTGCAGTGTCTTTAATGTTCATAGAAGACTGACTTTGCTGCAGAGACAAAACTTGCAGCAGTTCACAGTCTGTGTACCGTTTTCCCATCATCTGCAGTGTATTCATGAAAAAGAGAAGGAATTAGTGGAACAGGGACCCTGGTGGAGTCATCTCTGAAATATGCTTGTCTGTGACTTTAAACATTAGCTTTATGTGACCATTGCTAGTTGGGGAACTTTTTTCAAGAATGTTTACTGAAAGAGCACAGTTCAAACTAATAGGGAGAAATACTTGCCAAGAGGAAGCGTTCTTACTGGTATCTTATGACTGATGCATCCAATCAAAGCAGTTCAGTTTCCCAGTCTTGGATAATGAAACCAGATGCTCTTGAATAAACTACAGAGTATTGCAAAACAATTTTCCTGTTTAATTAAAATGATAAACATTTTCTATTAATACAAAATTCACCAACAAGCAGAAAAGGTGGGATGTAGCTACTGAATTATTTCTTATGGAACATCTGCTGTGTTTCAGACTGCAAGGTGGTCATTTGTGACACTGCCATATTATTTTAGAACCAACATAAAAGGTTTACTGAACATAAAAGCTAAACAAAAATGGAACATCTGTCTTCCTACACTACCTGGCAATTTGTCTGATAGACCTAGGTAGCAGATTGCATTCACATTGTTTAAATAATTTTTCAAATGCCAAATGGTAAGCCTGAAATATTTGTGGCTTCTAAAAAAAAGACCAAGGAGAAATGTTGTGACAATTTCTGAGGGAAAAAATAATGGTCCTGTTTTGCGTAGCAATGACATAAATATACCTAAGAAGATCAAATTTACCTAAATATTTTTTGAAGTCATAATCTGGTCTAGCAGCATAAATAATGAACAGACATCAAGGTAGTTTCTTCTAAGTCTATTAATATAGTTAAACAAAAATATTTCCAACTTGGAATTAGAAAGACTTGAAAAACTTATACAAATTTAGAGCCTTTTGCACAGAAAGATTTGCACAATTTTGCATATTTGGTTGATTGCTTATTTGAAGTATATGATACGTTAATAAATAGAAATGATGTGGTTGGTTCTTTTTTTTCAATGTCAAATGTTGAGGGTTTAATTTTCTTTAAATATTACACAATGGAAGAAAGGACATGTGAAATATTCCATACACTTCCAAGTGGTCATAGTAGGTTTTCTGTTGATGACTATTTGATTAGGAAAAAAATAGTTAACTGAATAGATTAGTCATTCTTGCTGCTTACCATCAAACTGTAAATATTTTCAAATCACATATAAATTCATTTGCTCATGCTTTTACATATTGGACTGTTTGGGCTTCTTTTTCATTCAATTGGTTGATCACTTTGGCAAAAAATAATGTAAGGGTGTGGGATAGTTAGATGTGATTTAATACCTAAATTATATGCAATTGTTTCTATTTCCTGGCTTGACAACTGCACCTTCTAGCTAGGCAATACTGAGAAAAGAGTAGATTAAAAAAGAGCTAGGTATGGCAGTAACTCACTTGTAGGTGGCTATAGCAGAATGTATACAGCTTCTGCTTGGCACACATCTTGTACCATCAATTCTTAAACCTTCCAGAATACTTTCTTACCCTTATTCTTCCGTGCCATATGTGCCCTGTTCTCTGCCTTACAATGCAATTAATCCATACTGCCTAGGCCCACTTCTTCATTCCCATAATTCCAAATCCTTGGAAGCTAAACTTCAGCAAAACTGCCCCTCACTCTGTCTATTTTATGCCACAGTTTCTCCAAATCTGCACAAATATGTCTGCCTTACTTCATACCTGGCTAAGAATCATTATAGTACTCCATTAACTGCTTTATTGCCTATCTCACTGGAGCCCTTCTTCCTAAAAAACACTGTCCTTTCCCATGGCAATTTTGCAGTTACCATGCCACATCCTTGTCACTCTTTGCTTGGCATTGCATAAGAGAAGGAGGATGAATAAATGTCATACCTGGCCTTACAGGACTGAGATGTTTCTAGCTGGACAAAGAAGAGAGTTTTGAGTCCTAAAGAGGACCTGCAAAGCAAGGTGAAATTTTTGTATCCTAGATTTTGACTTATATGTGGATATCCTGCCAAAGTCCAGCTTTGGGACTGAGGATGGAAATGTATTGATTAGTCAAGGTAGGTGATTAACAAGGATTGTCTATTCCATTTTGAGTGAGTATATTCTTGACACAGTGCTGTTAATAAACATCAGACCATTAAGGTGGAAGACCACTGTGCAATTTTACTTTTTTCTTAAGAACCAGTCACCTCCCTCAGGAGGACCCTCACTTTAGAGTGCAGAGGGTGGAAGTTATGAAATCTGGAGTCTGATGTCCTTTTACGATATCTGCAGTATTTCCGTGTATAAAGAAAAATCACCCTAATGTAGCTGAACTTCATCTGAGGAACAAAAAGCTATGCTTGAAAGCTCTAGGAAGTGGAGAGTATTGTGGTAAAATTAAAACACAAGCGAACTCAAAGAGATACTCTTCAAACAAGCTTACAGTCAGCATGTGGTTACCCCAGAATATAACACTCCATTCATCTCTTACTCCCTGTCATTAAGTGGTAATGCTTTTCCCTCCACTTCCATTCCAGTCACGCCATGGTTAAGTTACACAGCCGTTTCCAGCTTGCAATATTCTGATAGAGAGTTAACAACATTGCTGACAAGAAACACTTGAAAAATCATTAAAATTTATGACATATTAAGGGAATCAGTGTAACCAGTGAAAATTATAATTTTCTTTTAAAATGAAGCCACTGATTTCTTAAGATGGATATGGAGAGAGGGGTAGCAAATTATTCCTTCAGAGTTATTTAGCAGCAAAATCTCTGTCCATACACCAAATTTCTTATAGGCTCAGAACTGACGAGAAGATCTACAAAACTCTTAACAGAAGGCCACATACCACTTACATGGAGTTGCTGGAAAATGATTCACATTAAAGACTTGTTTCAGGGTGAAAAGGGAATCTATAGTTGCATATGCAGTAAAGCTTGGATACTTTTCTGAAATGTCTTAAAAGATACACTATGGGACAGATTGCTTTGTATAAGTAATGAAAGATTTCAAATTTAAGGCAGAAGTGAATTTGCCATGGCCTAAAGTAACGGAATTAGTATCAGCAATGGAAGCAGCAGTGAAGAATATTACAAGACTGTGCTTAGTACCAAAAGGAAAACAAACTGGCTTAGTAAACAGAATGCAAAGCATGCTGGAAGATTCTCAAGCTCACAAAGGATTTTTCTGCTCTGAAAGAGGTAGCTCACTTTAGTGAGTATGCATATTATGCATATTTTAAGTGGCCTGTTGTCAGAAGTGCCTCAAAATCAGGCATTCAGTCAGAAAATGCAAACCAATCCATCAATCATCTTCTCAAATCAATGAAGTAGAGCCCAAAGACAGTAGGAAAATGAAAAAGTAAAGAATTTTCTTATCCCGGCCAAAGACATATATGCCTGAAAGGAAAGAAAGTGAAATCTTGCCAGCTAGTGACACAGATAAATAGATGCCCAAGATATGAAGACAAAGATGTCAGTTAAATATTTATGTATCAGTACACATGGAGCATATATGTATCAACTGTACATAGCATGGCTATGTATCCTATTCATAACTGTAGTACTGACAAAAAAGCTAAATAAAATCAATGCAAAAATATAAACTTTAAAACATATGACAAAATAAAAACCTAATGTATAAGAAGACCAGAGTCTTATCTAGTCCTTGTGTCCAAGGCACCAATGTAAATTTCTTGGGCAAAAGGCTGCTTGTAAGAAGTTAAGTTGAAACTGGGGCAAACCTTCAAATGAGATTCTACCTTCTACCTATGAAGATGCACATAATGCTGTTGTTGAAAGATGTTAATAAGTTGTAAAGATCAACATTTATATCTAGGCCAAAATGAACCCAGCCAAATACAAATATAAAATTTCTCATCCTCAGAGAAAAAAACCCTAAGATTAAATTAGAGAGTCTAGATGATAGGCCATCATCATTTCACCATTGTAATATTCTGAATAAACCTCCTCTATGATTAAGACAGACAAAACTATCCACATCTGAAGGGGCTATATAAAAGCAAATGACTAATGCCTCCATGTTAGGTAATTACTTTACTTGTATAGACAGAGTACTCGCCAATGGAGTTAGTTGGAAGATGATTGTAAGAAAGATGTGGTTTAGACAGTCAAAAAAGTTTATATTGATATAGAGAAGTAGTTGCCAAGTGAACGGTAATAAACTTTCAAAATTTTCTAGAAAAGTGATTTAGCAAGTCCTGGTTATATCCTCACCTCACACAGAGGTGATACTGATAAACCAAGGAGGGTACTTCAAACACATAAGCATTGAGACATCCTGTAAAACAAAACACATGCTTAAACTACAAATATGGGTCTGGATAACAGCAGAACAAGCAAAAAGAGATTCTGTCTTGCAGAAGACATAAGATAAAGAGTGAAAAGATTGAGATTTCCTGAACATAACATCTAAAAGCATGTGTGCATTCATTTATTTTTTTATCACCTTTTTTCCTCTTTGTGCTTTAGCAGTTTCAAACCATTTACGTTGCTTGCTAAGGATTTGAGACATGCCTGGTACTGAGAAAGAGAACCAAGTATTTTGGTGCTTCCTGGGCTCTCCATACTACTTATTTATTTTGAGCAACAATTTATCTATGATGTAAGAGAAAGCTGACTGTGACAGCCAGTGAGGAGTAATCAACCAGCAGGGTAGAGTTACTGCTGGTTGGAGACAGAAAGTCTAACTGTTGTCTTTGGACTTAAAAGCATCTCAATAATTGCACAGAGATTCTCTTTACCGTTTGAACAGATCACAAACCACTTGTGGGTTTTGCTAGTGAAAGTCAGTGCCAGCCATCACAACTGTCTGGATGCAGCATTGGGCTTTAACTGAAAGCCTTCAAAACAGTTGCTAGAGTGCCACAATAATATGGGAATTTGGGGTGCCTATGTTATTTATGAAATACCTGAGGTAGATGCTGATGAGGGCTTTCCAAATAAGGAAGGCTTCCTGAAGAAACCTTGAAGAAACCTTCTTTCTGAAGGAAGATCATGTTATCTCCTATGCTACAGTAAATAATTAAAAAAACATTCCAAGTGGAATAAATTTGGGAGATATAGGAGCAAAGAACCAGAAGAAATGTTGGGAGCAGATATATAATGTTTGACAACCATCACTATATCCAGCGAGGAAGAAATAAAGTTCTGGTAGTGTTATCACAGGCGTGTCTTCTTAATTCTTGCACATGTCCTTGGCTTGGATATATAATTAGTGGCTGAACACAGATGGTACTGCATAGTCAGAAGTGGGTACTGAGATGTCATCATGGCTATTGGTGAAAAACAGAGACAGATACCAACTATACAGAAGTTTGTTCAAGAATACCACGTTTCAACTTTAAATGTATTTGCTTTCACCCATATTGCCCAACTGCAGCTGACAGCCTGCTACAGCCTGTGAAGAAGACATAGAGGATGATATTAATGGAAGGTTAGGAGGTCTGGCTGAAATTTTTCTGAAATACAGAGAAGGGGAAAAAAACCCACTTGTATTTAATCCAGGCAGCATAGAGGAACATTAGGGCACTGTGATTTCAGTAAGCAAAGCTAAGCCCAAAGCCACAAGTATCATGCCAAGGATAGAGAAATGGACTCAAAGGCCTTGTTTATACCAACATTTCCAGTCCCTAGCAGCAGATTTCAGCTATTATCCTAAATCAAATGTAAACTTAGTTATTTAGAAGTATACATCAGTGACATAAATAAAAAGTGTCTGGATGAATTTAAGTGCTCAAAATGGTGTTATCTGGGCTACTCAGAATATTTTAAGTACAGACATTTTCCATCTCTTTCTTTTGTCTTGTTTATTCTGTAAGAACTCTCCTCCCCATCTGTGTCTGAAAGAAAGTGGTCAGGTCCAATGTGAAGTGTTGTAATAGACAGTCCTTCTTAGTTTTCTAGCCCTGATTTTTGAAGATGCAAGATCTGGTTTGCTCAGATAAGGCCTGGACAAATGGTGAGTCCCTGGTGGTCCTAAACAAACCTTTAAGCCACTTGAGATTTTGCATATCATTAAGTACATGTCATTTTCCATTTAAAAGTATTGCTTCATGTGCTCATCCATACTGTGTAGGTGTTTAAGAGCCGCACATGTTTGTTTGTGTGTTCATGCACATTACTTACTTGGCTTTTCCTTCATGTGTAAGAGCTAGACCAGAAATGCCTGGGGACCCTGGTGGTCATTGCATGACTCACATGAACCCTCAAGAGCCTGCTTAAATTCCATCTTCTCAGAGCCATTAGACAGATGTGCACAGGCAGCCATTGGCATGGGATCATTGTTGGTTTTGGAACTTTTTCCTTGTTATCCCATTGATCTCAGACCTGCAGGCATAGTACAAAGGAATTAAGAAGGTAGTTATGGATAAGAAGCTTCCTAGGAGAAAGGTGTGTGCTTAACTTTTGAGAAGATAGAAGTGTAGAATAGTTTTAAGTTCTGAAAATGAATAATGGTCTAGGCCTTTAAAGAGTTGTAAAGCTGTTAACACCTTTATTTTAGTATTTATTCTCGTCACTAAAAGGGTTACAGAATACTAGGACTTCTTGATTTCATCATTCTGCTCAGCTTTCTATTTTATTTTGCGTACCCAGGCCTTGAGTTTTAATAGACCTCCCATGGGCAAGAAATGCATAAGGTAACATTACTGCAAAAACAATGAAGTGCTGCACATAAAAAGGGATGTTTTGCTAAGCCACAGATTTCATACCTGCTATGTAGCAGAGCTGTTAGAAAGCAATTTGGCTTGTAAGTATGCCCGTGTGTGCATGTTGTATATCTGTGAGAACAAGCCACTGCTTTACAACCACCCTCTCCATCTTAAGAACCTGAACGTGCACAAGTCCATGGGACCTGATGAAATCCATCTGCGGGTCCTGACAGAGCTGGCAAATGAAGTTGCTAAGCCACTGTCCATCATATTTGAAAAATCATGGCAGTCAGGTGAAGTTCCCAATGA
>WYDI02032181.1:0-37067 GCA_009867235.2 Psittacus erithacus
TGGAGCAAGCTGCTCTAGTGGAAGGTGTCCCTGCCCGTGGCAGGGGCTGGAGCTGGAGGAGCTTTAAGGTCACTTCAGCACAAACCAGTTTGGGATGTTATAATTGCAATTAAGCTTAGATTATTCCTTGGACACTTTCCTCTTACAGAGCCTTTGTTTAACTGCCAGATTTGAAATAGTGAATTTCTTCTACAGTTGAGTCTTTAGGATTGCATTGGTCAACATCAACTCTACCTTAGGCAGAGACCTATCCCCAGCCATGGTGCTTGGGCCACTAGATGCTGATTTTCCTTTATGAAGCAACTTGCCATGACCCCTCTGCTCTGGCTCTATAGTGTCCTCATTGTACATGCTGTGTGTATTTGTCACATACACAGCGCATGCAATGTGGACATAATGGAGCTCAACTTACGCCTGAGGAGATAAAATCCCTGCAGGAAACTTCCTGTGTTTTGTACTGGGGTTTTTTTGGTGCAGGATTTTAGGATCCTGTTGGTGTGTATGGACACTGTGCTTGTGTAGTAGATGGGGCCCCAAAATTGTGTTGTGGGATACAGGTCATCAGTGGGAATAAGGCAGTGGCAAGAACTTGCAGGGTCATTGCAGTTCTCCAGACCTCCCCATAGAACTCAAAAGAAACATACTGACTGGAATTAAATAGTGCAGAACTCTAAACTGGGCCCCTGATCGCGAGGTTCATGCATTCTGTTACTGACATTCTTGTTGTAGTGGGTTTACGTATTTATTTTTGCACATTCTGTGCTTTGTTTCATCACTTAAACTTTGGGGGAAAAGAAATGCTTCCTTCATCTAACAGGAAAATGTGTAAATCTTGTACCTGCGTTTATGGGGATTTGTGTTTTTAAGCCAAAGAGCAAAGCAGAACTGACTCTTCTGGGTTTGTTTTTAATTAAACCCCGATCGTTTTGATTCCAGCGTTTAGAAGCTGTTATTTCATGGAAGGTGCTTTAATGTTTGGGTTTTGTTTCGGGCACTTGTCACCATCTGCCATGAGCAAAGTGCTTTGGAGACCTGAAGCCCTGTTCAAGAGCAGGAACTGCCTTAGAAACTGTGATACTTTCACTGCGCTGCAGTGAAACTTAAAAGGGGGGTGGTGGTGGGGACACATTTGCAGGGACAGTGCGGGAATGCCAGCAGCTCTCTCAGGGGCGCTGCGCTATGTATCGTTCCAGTTGCTGCTGAAAGCGTTACTTCATTTAGTGGGAAGTTTTAGGAGTTTTGCCTTTCACAGGATTGCAAATGATTCTCGCTCGACTGCTGATCTTGTAGAGAGGATTGGTATTGCCACAGCTCATCAGTGTCTCTGTTCCCTTGTACAAGAAATCTGGAGAGCGACTTTTTGCAAGGGCATGGACGAGGGGAATGGCTTTAACCTGCCCCAGGGGAGACTGAGATGAGCTCTTAGACAGAAGCTCTTCCCTGTGAGGGTGCTGGGGCCCCGGCACAGGACGCCCATCAGTCCTGCAGATGTTGGCAGTGGTTGGTGGGAGCCGTGGAAGCTCAGCTCTGACCAGTCCCACTTCAGCAAAGGGCTCCTGGGGGGCTGTGGCTCTCCTCTGCGGGGGCAGTTTTGCTTTCACTGGGTTATTCTGTTTTCCTTCCTTTAAGTTGCTATTTGCGTTAATCCAATTGCAGGAAAAAGATTACGGGCCCAGAATAAAATCCAGTCGTAATTAAAAATGTCAAAGCGGCTTACGTTTTTAGGCCAAAGTTATTAGAGGAGGCTCTCAACGTACCAATATTAATACTCCATCCTTATCTGAGAGGCTGTTGTCATGATGAGGGTGTTTGATAATGGGCCTGTTACTGAATATTTTTGAGTAGACAGCTCTGCTTGTGTTTGTCTCATGTCTCTATATCCCCAGATGCACACACCAGCTGCACCTCCCAGGTGCCTCCTTAGTGGGCATCCTGGTTTGTTTCATGCTTCTGGCAGGTTTTGTTCTTAGGAGCTAATCTAGCTATGTTGCAAAAGCAAGGAGAGCTTGTGAGGGGATGTTTGGGGCACAGAGGCTGTGGGCATTACCCTCCGTAAGAGGATAGGGGCATATCAACATCTGCATCTTAGACCATCTTTTCATTATGAGCACTCCCTTATCAAACACTCTCTGCATTTGTAGTTTCCACCAACCCTCTATCTGGATAAAGGAAAATGTGAAATTGGGGCAGCTCTCAGCCGTTCCATTACTCATGCCATGTGCCCAGCTTTCTGGCATGGAATTGTCTGGGTATTCCACTTGCAAACCTGCTTTGTAAGTCTTTGCGAGCAGAGCACTTTTTAATTACCTCTTTAGAATTAAATCAGTGGAAAGGCCTGAGCTACCTGTTTTGAATCCAGAGATCGAAGCCTTCTTTTTTGACCTTTGCTTTCTTCAAATGGGAGGAGTTTCATTTCATCTCTGTTATGTTGCATTAAGTGTAAAGGAAAGGATCCTGAGGGACTCATTCCCTGACAAAGAATTTAGATGAAAAATGATGGACCTGAGCAGCTCTCAAGTGGAATCTGAATCTGAATGTTCTGAATCTCCACCTAGAGTTACTGAACTTCCAGACTTGAACATCTTTCGTCTGACAGCACATAGTGTTTTGGCCTCTGATGGCAAATGGGGTTTACAGCTGAAGCAGTGAATGAAATCTTCCAGAGCATCAGTGCTGAACTACTAGAGGGATAAAACCAGACACCCTCTCAAGTGTCCATTTATCAGCCTGCTAGCTGCAGAGAGCTTTCAGTGAAGGGAGCTCTTTCTAATGCTTCTTTCTGGTTTAGGTATTTTGATGTTTTATAGAATTGCAGAATAGTTTGGAAGACACCTTCAAAACTCATCCACTCCATCCCGTGCAATGAGCAGGGACATCTTCAACCAGACCAGGTTGCTCAGAACCACATCCAGCCTGGCCTGCAATGTCTCTGGGGATGGGGCATCCACCACCTCTGTGGACAGCCTGTGCCAGGAGTTTTGGGTTTTTTCTTTTCTTGCTTTGGTTTCCCAGTTCCTCTTCAGGAAGGCGTTTGCATCTTTCTTTCCAGTAGCAGTGCATTCGTGGTCTTTGTTCTCCTCCAAGTGGCCCTGTGTGGCTTGTGCTTGATTTTTGGATGTCAGAAGCGATGCTGACTTCTTCTGTCTGCTTTACGGAAGCTTTCTGTTCCCTACCTGCCATTCTCAGTGTCCCGGGCAGGTGCAGAGGCACCAGCTCCTGTGTTCCCAACTCTCGCTCCGTGCTGGGGTTCAGCGCTCGCAGGCGGCCTGGCAGTGTTGGTGTGTTGTGGAGTCCTGTGGCGGAGCTCCAGCTTCAGGCCAAGTTATTTTAAAATGCTTATTTGCACGAAATAAACTTAGTCCCTAGGTTCTGCCGAGGAATTCTCCGTCTCCAGCCTGCACTAGGGAAAGATGCTGTGCCAGAGATGCGAGAGGCAGCATTAGAGGGCTGCGTGTTTTTACTGCTGTGCACAGCTGAAGAATTCCAAATTTAGTATTGCTGGCATGTGGTGGAGAACACAAAGTCAGGAAGTCTGAGAAAAGAGAAATGCCAGGAGTCAGCAGAGCTTTCCCTGGTGGGTTTCCACTGGAGAAGTCATGAACCCCAGTGAAGTGCTGGTTTTTCCTCTGCGGAGCGCAGCACAACACTTGCTTGTTGCTGTCAGCAGTCCCAATCCGTTCTTTCTTGTTTGTGGTAGCAGGAGCGTGCACACGTGTGAGGCTGGTGGTGGGGGACGAGTGCTGGAGATAAAAGCCTCTGACGAAGTTTCTGAGGCAGGGAGAACCTGAGACTTTGCCTCTTGCCCTAAATAACCACTAGTGAACAGGATTGCAGTTCTCTGCCTTCCACGTGTTCCGTAGTGACTCTGGTCCCCTTTCCCAAAACTGGATGTGGAATGGGCATCTGAGCTACCGAGCACTGGGGGTTTTCATGATCTGCTCCCCTTGTAAATCACTTGTGCCAACAGCGAGATGTGCTGCCCGTGCCCTGGTTTGCAGGCAGCAACCCAGCTGCAGCACAGGGTTTGCTTTCTGCCTGCGCTCCGGCTGCTGCGTTTCTGCCAGCGAGCCCTCTGCGGAAGGAGGACTGTTTGAACCTGTCCTGATGGGCTGTGCTGGGTGGTTTGTGAGTGCACGTGTACACGTGCCTGCTGGTAGGAGTCCTTCATCCTGCACCCTTCCCATTCCTTTCTCTCGCTGAAGATTTGCTCTGCTGTGGTGCCCAGTGGACCAGGAGTGCGGAGCAGAGGAAGGTGGGTCTGTGTGAGAAGATGCTGGTGTTTGCTTGCTGCTGGTTTCTGCCCTGCTGTTGTCTGAGAAAGCAACTGTGGCACCGTGTGGTGGTGTGCTGGGAGGAGGGGATGCGTTTCACCTGTGCCACGCTGCACCACTTTTTGACATAAGCCAAGCTCTGGAGCAGGTATGTGCTGGAAACCTTCACTCTGTACCTGCTCCTGAGCATTAACTCCCACCTTGAGTGCCACCGAGTCCCATCTGCAGTCAGTGAAACTTGTGCAGGTTCAGCTCGCATGACGTGGCTGCGTGATGGATGCGGGGGCAGCTGAACGTGGCACAGCATCTGCTTGGAGGGGTGGCGCTTGCTGTAGCTTGGCCTCCTTGGGCTGAGGGCTGGAAGGGTGGAAGCTGTCCATCAGTGTGAAGGATGGAAAGAAATGAGCTGCCTCTGGGCAGCTGCTGAGGCTGTGCTCCTGCTGCTTGCTGCAGTAATCCTCATCACCCCAGGAGTATCTCCAGGCTGTGTGTCCCCCTCAAAGCAATCCTCACCAGCCCCGTTCCTGCCCTTGTTCCACATGGCTCAGGGTTGGCTGGGACTGCCCATGAAGGCACATGGGATAGGGTCCAGGCTGACCTCCAGGGCCCCACCCCTCGGCTCTGCCGACGGCAAAGCTCTGCATTAGCTTCCTCCTCTTCCATTAATTGCTTTCAGATAGCTTCTCCTTATTATTTTCTGGGGATTTTTCTTACCGTCCATTGTCTTTCCTCACTTTGCCTCTTCCTCCATCATTTCCTTCTCACTCTGTAGGATTTTGCTTTGCGTGAGAACTGTTGTGGAACTACCTGGCATTTTGTTTTGAGCTGCATCCAGCAGTTACAAAACTGCAGGGCTTTTAAATTCCTCTGACACTGAGGAACAAAGTTTCTTTTGGGATATTTTATGATACTGCTTTGAATAGTTTTAAATAATTTCTAATACCATACCTTTTACTGTGGGCTTTTTTGTATTATGCTGATAATGTGGATTTGAGGTTGCACAGGTATGCTCCAAAGGCTGTGCATGAATGAGTTCACTGCTATTGCTGGGCATTCAATACTGAGAACACCAATGGCACTGAGAGTTCTGTGTTGAAAAAGGATGTAGCACAAATAGTTTAAATATTTTTCTCCTGTTTGAGTGTATTTGTGGTGTCTGATTGAGCCGGTTAGCAAATAAAGACAGATGGCAATGAATTCTTTCCAACACGTTTCCGTTATGGTGCAGCCATTCCGACTCCTCACAGCACTTGTGCAAATGGTTTTCTTGTTTAAATTTCTCTTGCTCCTGCTTTCCGTGCCCTGCTCAGGGGGCCCAGAGGTAGCGTGCTCAGCATGTGTGTGCAGAACTGATTCTTATGTGCAAAATAGACATGAAAGTTAATGGGGAGAGGAGCTGCCTGTAATTAACCTGTGAGCAATTAACCATTAACTCCTTCTCCTTTAAAGTCCATACCAAAACTTAACAGCCTTAGAACAGTTTATCCCAGTTGCATTTATTCAGGTGCCCTTCAGAGTCTGAAGCTGACGCAGTGGCTCACAGCGCTGCCTTTGTTAGGAAGAGTGAGAACACTGCTGTTAATACAAGCAAGGAGCAGCAAGGCCAGGCCCTTGCATGTGCCTCCCTGAGCAGCTTGTGTTTGTCCTGGGCACTGCCAGGGTGATGTGGCCATCATTGCTGTGCATGTCCATGGTCAGCAAACATGCTTTGATGAAAAGCTTTGCCAGTTTTCAGGCCATGGCAAGAAAAGAGGAGAGGGGATGCTCTGCAGGGGCTGTAACCACGTGTAATTGCTGCTTTGTCCCATGACCCAGGTGTTCTTGAAGCTCCTGCTGTAAATAAATATAACCTTGGATGGTTTTAGCTTCATGCAATAATTATGTTATCTAATGAGCTCATCTATTACTTTAAAGGAGTACTTCAAGAATTACACTAACCAGTCAGCATCTTGTCTTGTTCCTTTGCCGTATTTCAAAGGTACCCATTGTCTTGGTATTTTCCATATGGAGAAGGTACTAAAATCCATGTGTATTGCTGGAAATGCTGTACTCAGTGTCTGCATGAATAAGGTGCAGAGAACAAAATAACAAAGTAGCATTGGCTGTAGTGTAAATTGTTATTGTTTGAGATGTCTGCACAGAATTTGCATAACTGCTCAATTTGTTTGGTTCTTCTGTGTAAAGTATTGCTGCTATTGTTTGTATAGATCTGAAGCAACATATGTCTTGAATACAGGAGCTTAAAGTTGTTTTCCTCTGCTGTTGAGCATCCTAATAACGACTGTAGTGTGGATATGCTCTATTGTAATTCCTCCCAAGCCATGTCTCCATCCATCACAGAATCACAGAACAGTTTGGGTTGGAAGGGACCTTCCAAGCTCATTTAGGTCAAACCTCTTGCAACGAGCAGGGACATCTTTGACAGGATCAGGTTGCTCAGAGCCCTGTCCAGCCTGAGCTTGAATGTTTCCAGGAATGGGGCATCCACACCTCTCTGGACATCCTGTGCCAGTGTTCCACCACCCTCACTGTAAAAAATATCATCCTTATATGTAGTGATGGGTACGTGCATGGGCAGAGTGAGGAGGGAATGGATCTAGCTTAGCCCTCCTCAAGCCCAGCTCCCTCAGCCTGTCTCCAGAGCAGAACTACTCCAGCACTCAAATCATCATGAAGCAGGTTGTGAGGAGGTGTTAAAGGCGAAGGGTATCGCTCTCCCTGCAGGGGCACCGCCTCTCCGCGCCAGTGGCCTCCCGCAGCTCAGCGCAACTGTAATCCTGCGGTGAGGATCTGTTTTCCCATGACCCTGTGAGTGCTTGTCCCAGCCCTGGCAGGGCTCTGGGTGCTGCCTGGGATCCACAGCAGCTTGCCTGTGGCCTGGCTCTTAGGCCTCCCACAGTCACAGTCTGTGCGGAGCCAAAGCCGTGCTTAGACTACTCTTGAACAAAGGCGGCTGAGGGGTTGGGATCATACAGCTCCATCTGAGGCGGTTGCACAGCTCTGGTGCTTTCCTCAGTGATAAAACAGTGCTGATGGATCCTGAGCATCTTGGCTTTCAGCAGGGCTCATCCGCTCACAGCAGTGTTGGGTTAAAATAGCTGTGCAGCAGCGTGCTGCACGCAGCGTACTGCGGAGCGCAGGTAGAGGTGGAGTAAGGCAGCATAGACATGGCATGAGCAAGCGCCCAAAGCTGCAGCAGCATCAGCCAGGGCAGGCATCCTGCTTGCAGTCCCTCTGCCCAGCTCAGGCCAAGGCTTGTTCTGCTCCCAAGGACTTTGTTCCTACGTTTCTCACTCTGCACCAGTGCTATGTGAACACATACGTGTGGTTTTTCCCCATCTGGAGTAGTGTGTAGAAGAGTGATTTTTGTCATCGGAATTTGGTGTTTGGGATAGTGACATTTTCTGAATCTAAATTAAAACCATGTCCATTAATGGAAATGTTTTCTCCCTAGACATAATAGACCAAACAAAAACGTGTAAATAGCGAGGCGCAGTGCTGCGCACTGGAAGTGTAGCACTGCTCTGTGCTGGAGGTGGTGAAAGGACCGAAGTACTGTGACAGACGAAAAGAGAGGTGGAAATTTGAGAGGGGGAAAAAAAAAGTAAGGGCTTGTGCATATGCAGCGTTCTGTGGATAGGGTAGGAGGGAATGTATTGATGCCTGTAGAGAAAAGATGCAAGCGAGGATTACAAAGAGCAGCGGAGAGAAGGATGCTCAGGCTCCAGCAGGGGTTTTGGGAGAGAGGAAGGAAGTGTTCGCAGTTGAGGGTGATGCCAGCCCTTCCAGCAGCCATGTCCATGTGTGTCTTCCCCAGCGATGGGGCAGGGAGTGCCCCATGAGACCTTCTTGGGGACAGGGACTGCCAGAAGCACTAGTTCTGTCTCCTTCCACTGCCTGGAGAACAAACGCGTGTACCTGACAAATATCAGGCCCTGACTTCCATTGCACACCTGCTTTATGGAGGAAGTAAGTTTTCAATTTCCATTCTTTTCTTTGCCACCACCATAGCAGGGGAATCTACAATGTGCTGTATTCGTGTCCTCTGTCACCATTTTTGGCATTAACTGTAGTACTCTGGAACGCTCAGCATGTGGTGTGCTCATGATCAGTCCTATCTATTTCGCATTTCCCACAGTGAAATGATATCATTCCCTCTTTCTCCTTTCCTTTTCCCTGTTCCTCTCTTGCTTTCCATTCTGGATACTGATTCTTAAGGGCTCTTGAGAGAATGCTTTCATGTCCTGCATTTTGGTTTGAATTTACTTAGCTCTTCTCACAGCCTGACCTGCTTACCGGAGGAAATTGTGTTGCCAGGTCCTAGGACTGACAGTGCTGGAGAGCATTTTCACAGGATAGAGATAGGAGTGTGCATACAGCAAGTAAAGACCTATATTAGACTTGTTCATGTCTTGAACAGAACAGCAGAGTAGCATTTAATCCTGTGGAGATAGCCAAATGACTGTGCTCAATGCAACAAACCCAGGAGGCTGAACAGCTCCCATTTCACTCTGTCACCATGATGCTGCCATTACCTGACAGTGACCCCACTAAAGCTCGTGTACGGCAGCCAACATGTGCCATGTTCACGCTTGCCTTCCTGCAGGAGGTTCTGATTCCTGAGTCTCTTTGCTGATTGTCATCTTTGCAAATTCAGTGGAGACTTCAGAGGCTTTAGGCATGACTGCTGAAGCATCGCTGCTGATTTATGCTCTTCCCTTCACAGATCATGGCAAGACCTGGCCATGTGTTCTTCTAACTCACTTATTTCTATGCTCACAGATCATGATCTTTCTAGTTCCTGCTGAATACCCTCTGCTTTTAGGGCAGTTTAGTGTTAACCTTGATTCATGTACATCTGGTGTGATATTGTGAGGTTTATCTATTAGGCAGAAGCTCTTTCTTGTGAGGGTGCTGAGGCGCTGGCACAGAGTGCCCAGAGAAGCTGTGGCTGCCCCATTCCTGGCAGTGTTCAAGGCCAGGTTGGACACAGGGGCTTGGAGCGAGCTGCTCTAGTGGAAGGTGTCCCTGCCCGTGGCAGGGGTTGGAGCTGGAGGAGCTTTAAGGTCCCTTTCAACACAAACCATTCCATGATTCTATGGGATGTTCTTACCTGTTTGTTTGGGGAGAAACCAATGACAGATGTGACTTGCTCAAAGCCAGCAAAGTCTGGTGGTTCTGGTCCTGTTCACATAAATCTCCTGGAGCCTGTCTTGGCAAGTCTCTGCTCTGGTATGGATTGCTGCAGAGTTAGTCTGGCTTTGCAGCCCCTGTGGTTTGTACTTTCTTACCCACGCTCATGTGTTCAGGGTATCAGTTATGTAAAAAAGAAAAGGCAGTCCTAGCTGTGCTGCATGGCTTTCCTCACCAAGCTCATGTGGCTGAAGCTGCTAGACTGTGTTTGAGTGTTTACTCAAAAGGTGTGAAAGACTTCAGATAAATGTGACCCTGCTGTGCAGCAGCATCTCGTGGTGAAAACGCTTTCACACTAAAGAGTGAAGAAGGATCCAAAGTTTCTCTGAGGGCCAGCTGCATAGTTCCTATCATGAGAGTGAGGTTTGGCACTTCACCATCGCATGCCTCAGAGTGAGTTTGTGCCTCCCCCTTGGAGCCAGGATTCATTTTTTTTCTGGTCTCTTCTTCTTTCACCTGATTGCCAAAGCTTCCTGGTGCTTGGCGATGAGCACCGGTGAGTGCAGACACAGGAGAAGCCCCAGAGCTGTCTCATCCTTGGGTGGCTGTGGCCTCTGAGGGTGGCAAGAGCTAGAGGCAAAATCTGTGTCTGAGAAGGTTTGGTTTTGGCTTCATTTCATCCTCCCTCCATCTTTCTATTTTGGATTGTCTGAGGGTGTGGGCTGGGGCAGGAGGGGAAATGGGTGTCTGATTAGAAGTGAGTGAAAAAATGTTCTGTATGATGCATGTGAAGGGTGGAGGATGAGCAGTGTGTCCTGCTGAGCTGCTTGTGTAAGAGAGACCCTGCAAGGGGGGGAGAGAAAACCTGGGGCTTCGGTCTCTTTTGGAGAGATGGAATCTTGGTACCTCGAGGAAGAAGGGCGAATGTTCCTTTTGAGCAGTCAGCTCTTGCGGTTGATCGGAGCTGTAGAAAATTTGCCATCTCAGGGGTGTTTTCAGTGAAAATTCATATTTTAATGGGAGGCTATTTCTGAGCAACCAAATTTTCCTTCATTTTGATACAATTCCGAACTGGAACAAACAAGGGTATTTTGGTGGAAGTGCTGACAAAAATACTGCTCCGTGTCTGGGCCGCTCTCTCTGACAGTTGCTAGGAGCCAAAACCGAGCGTGGCACTTCAGAATCTGACTTGATGTGTGGGAACTAATTTTTACCTAGAACAAATCGGATCACATGGATGCAGAGATATTTTGTTTGCTTTTTCCCCCGTCCTCCTGCCAACTCGGGCTGAAATTAGAACAGTGCAAGTCAGTGAGTTGCTGCAAGAAACCCTGGCTTTTTAATAGCTCAGACTTAGCAACCTGGAATTAAAGTTCACGTGTGTCAGATGGCGTCGAAGCTATGGAGGATACGTTTTTGTTGTTGTTTTTCCGTCAGCAAAACCAAGGTTTCAGTCTTCAGGGCAGCCCCCGCCTGTGTGGGTTATTTTTGCTGGCAGATGCTTGCCTGGTGTAGCAGAGTTCTTCAGGAGTCGCGGTCCTGCTTTCCATCTGCAAGTAGCTAGTTTCCATGTATTTGTGTTCAACTGATCCAAATTCTAAGACTGATCTTACAGGATGAGCTGTTTATTCCTTATCACAGGCTGTGGTGTTAAACACTTGCACTTGCCTTGTGCACGTCAGAATGTATCATCTTTAAATTCACAGAATCCCAGACTGGTTTATGTTGGAAAGGAGCTTAAAGCTCATCCAGTTCCCACCACCTGCCACGGGCAGGGACACTTCACACTGGAGCAGTGAATAGGGAGGTCCTGATTTTCCTTTTATTTAGTGTGTTTTTCCTTCCTGCCATAGCTTTCCATGCCTTCATACAGAGGGTTCATTAGTCTGTGCAACCCTCACTGGAGGAAGGTATGGAATGAGGGAGGGCCCTCTTTTAGGGACAAGATTTGGCATTGATGAGGATTGTTTTGGAGATTGAGAGGAGGGAAATGGCACTCCAGCATTCAGGCACTCGTGATGGCTAAGTCAGGAAGCCAATCTTCTGAACTAACTCAACTATGGTAGCATAGGAGCTAAGGAACCATTGAGGAGAGTGCAGGTGAGGCGTGCCATGCCATGCTGCAAGACAACGGGCAGTAACATCAGAGCCAGCCCCTGTCTGTGGTTTCATCGCTCAGTTAACTTGGCAGAGATCAAATCCTGACCCATTTCTTCAGCAGCAGGAAGGAGTGAAGCTTAAAGGTTGCTGCCACCAGCAAAAGTGATTTATGGAAAGATCATTTTCTGACCTTCTACACTTGTTCCAGTCTCTACAAATGGCATCCTGCCCAGTGATGAGGCAGCTGGAGCATGTCATGAGGGCACAAGTACCAAGCAGCAATGTGCTTAGGCAGGCCTCCTCACCCAGGAAGTGCCATCTCCATGGCAATCCATCCTTGGAGCAAAAAGGGTTGCACTTGCCTTTCCTTATGCTTCACTGTGATGCTGCTCAAATGCCCCTGAAATGAAGATAAGAAGTGGGAATGTCACAGAGCCTTGTGGTTGCCAAGAAGCAAATACAGATGTTGCAGGCACAGGGGTAACTGTGAATGCAGGAAAGGATCAGGAAATCATTGGCTGACTTGCCTGGAGAATTAGGACGCCAGTGAGATGTGACAGTGACTGTCAGCAGCTGGCATTTCACAGCAGTGTCCATTGCGAAGGATACGAGCATCATGGGGCAGCGGCCCCTGTGGCTGGGACTTTCAGCACTTCCGTGATTCTATCTTATAAAAGCCCATCAAAAGGTGTTTGTTTCAAGGCTTGAGTGTCATCTTCTCTTTAATGCAGATTCCTCTGTCATTGCCTCATTTGTTTTGGTATGTGATGTAGTTATGCTGATACAGTGAACAACAGGTTTCAAAGAATGTTCTTTTGATGAGCAGAATCAGTCTTGTTAATTCTGCTGAGTGCAAAAGGAGGGGCAGGACTGGAAATCTGTCAGTATTCCTGGGGCCTGGTCCAGGTGCTTTTGCTGCTGTGTAAGCACCTAAGGATGCTGAAGCAGAGCGGTGCTGTCAGCATGTGTGTGCTCCAATAGCAATATCAAACTGATACAAACAGCTTAAGGCTCCTTTGCAGAGCTGCTTTTTAGAGAGGAAGGAATTGAACTTACTACAGACTGTGAGATTATTTAAGGAGCTGAGTTTTTCATTTAAGAGGATTAATGTAATTAGCGTGTTTATTTAAGCAGTAAACAGAAAGCAAATGAAGCAGTGTTCGTACTGCTGCGGAATACTTTGTAAGACGGATTTTCCATGAGAAAAAGTATTTCCATGTAAGCCTGCTTTTGTTTTTCCTGCAATAATAATTTCTAGCTGGTGACCTTTGTTGTTCGGCTCCGTTACTCTGCGCCTGGAGGGTTTCTGTGTTTCCTGAGTCTGTGCAGTAAACGGTGAAGTCCCAGAGACAATTTCCAGGACCACAGCTGGGGTGCCAGGGAGCAAATGTCGGCCCATTGGGATTCCGCTGGGACTGTTTATCCCAGTCCACTGCAGGAGTGAGTGCTGGGGCTGCATGTGATGAAATAGACTCCAGTTATAACCCTTTGGCAATGGATCCTCTGTAGCAGCAGTGCAAGTACAGTATGCTCAGTTCACATGTACAAGCCCATCAGTATTCGTTCGTTCTTTTGTACCAACCAAACTGAAGGTGCACAGCCTCTTGGAGCACTAAAACTAAGCATATTTAGTTGGGTCAGACTCTAGGAGCTCCAGTACCTCTATCACTGAAGATGTATTTTCCAAGCTAATGATGATTAAAACCAGAAACCTTTTCCTTCTAACAATAGAGAGGGTTGAGGGATTAATGATGGAAATTTAATCAAAGATGGAAATCTAATTTTCAGTTTGATTTTAGACACTTGTGCACGAGTAAAGTGTTTGGATACTTACGAATAAGATGAGAACCTTAGATAAGGCACTAGTGGTTAATTAATAAAGCCATTCAGCGCTGATTTAGCATTTATTTCCATGAGGTTTTTAGGGTATAAGAGCTGGGCAGGCTGGGTTTTGCCCAAGTGGGATGTGGAAAAACTCATGGCTTTGTACGTTTTGTTTCACTGTATCGCTGAGCCCACCAATTGCAAGATGAAGTGCCCGCCATGAGGTTACAGGAGCATGGTGCAGATGTAGTAAAAGCTTGGCCCCACAGGGCTGTGGGCTTTTGTCATGTTGAGTGCTGTCCCCTGGAATGATGTCTCCATAAAATAAAGTAACATGCTTCTGTATCAGGAATGCTTAAATATTATGGGTTTGTATTGAAATCCTTTATGAAGCCTCCAGTTCCGCAGGGCCTCGGGGTGGTGAGAGCTGGATAAGCTCATGGCTTTGGAACTCTAATCTCGTCAGTTAAAAGGTGCCTGCTGATAGTTTCATTTCACAGCTGAATTTTCTTAATTAGCTCTGAAGATGGATTTTAGCTTCTCAGTTTTGGCCACCAGGCAGCATAACCTGCAACACGGGGCGCAGAGGGAAACCTCAGGCTGACTGTGCTGCAGGTTGTCCTTTAGCTCTGAAGCTGTATTTATCTGCACAGGAAAGTTTCAACTTGACCTAAGGAAAAAAGAACAAATCAATAAATCCAGTGTGGGTTTGCAATGTAGCACTGATATAAAATGTGATTTATTAAGTCTGTAAAAGCAAAAATCTGTTATATACTGCTGCCTCTGGGGGACTGTGACAGCTGAATGGTTAAACACAACCTGGTTTAAAAGTCCTGTGTTATGGTTCCATCATAGATAAAGGGTGATGTTGAAATAGATATTGAATTGAAATACCCAAGCAGCAAATTTCATGGGTGTTTTCTTATATATGCATCTACATACGTATACATATTTAAATCTGTATATGTGTGCATATGTATTACGTATGGACAGTAAAATACATCTGGAACACAGGCTTTGAACAGGACTGAAACCCTTGCAGCTTTTGAAGCTGCTTCCATGAATTTACCAGCACGGGGCAAGTACTTGATGCATACGGGGCACGCCTGTGCAGCTTCACCCATTACACTTCACCCAGTTTCAGAAAGGGTACATTTAGTTAAAGCCCCAGCCGAGGGGTCCAGGTTCTCAGCTAAAACTGAATGAAGAAACGGTGCTGTTGCTTTTTTCTTCAGGATGTAAGGAAGGCAGTCTTATTCTAGATGCTGAAAATACTGCATTCGGGCAAGAGGGAGGGAAGGGGGAAGCAATACATTGCACTTTGAAGCTTTCAAGCTTACTAGGTAGCACAAAACATCAAACTACTGCGCATCTAGATGGAGGTTCACTTCTTCCTCTTAGAAAACATCAAGAGCTTCAGGTATAGTCTCATTACAAAGGGGGCCTAGTTAGCAGAGAAACTAATTAAGGCCCTGTGTTCCTACACACTGCTGCTTGTGAGGCTTTGGAAGGTTGCGAGGAGGGGCTGCTGCAGATGAGCTGTACCTGGTCAATTAGGTGGCTGATCTCTACAGCCGTGAGACCTGCAATCCGTCACACCCAAGGCATCCATCTGTTTGACGTTTTCTTTTTGCTTCTAACAACATGGGAATTGCTGCAACTGCTTCATACGAACTGAGAGCAGCTGTTAAATCACTGCTGGGGGGCCTGGGAAATAGAAACTGGGTTTATTTTACCACCCAGAGTGATGGATCCTTGGGGTCTCCCTACAGACTGACCCAAAGCACTGAGTAGGATAAGAAACATATGTGAAAGAGCTGTGCAAGGAGGTGGTGTGTGTTGCTCCAGAAGGGATGGATCAGGGTGCAGTCTCTGCAAATGGCTGGCACCCACGGTTTGTTAGAGAAGCATCTAATTCTGCATTTGATGTAAGCTTTGAAGGCAGAGATGGGCTGGGTTAGGCTGGTGGGGTGTGTGGAAGAGGCAGTTGTTGAACACAGAGCGGGAGCAGGGCCGCATTTCCAAACTGTTGGTGGAGATTTTTCTTTTGCATTGTTTTTGCCACATTCTGGGCCACCGCTGAGTTTTAGGGGCATCTTCAAGGAGCAGCAGCGGAGCTTCACAGGGGAATGTTACTTCAGGCTTCCTTGCAAGGAAAATTGAATATAAAAGCCTGGAGTGAAATAAGTTTGTTCTCTTCATTATTCTCCTGTCTGCTCTCTGTCTTGTATCTTCTTCCCCCTTTTCATGTCCCACTTACTCACTATGCTGCAGGGCTACTACCTAAGCAGCAAATGAATTGAGTAGGCAGGGGCTTGATTTTACTGCATAGTTATCACCTTCCACCCTCCCGGCTGTTGGCGTGTCGGACTCTCCAAACAAAGAAAACCACGGCTGTTGCTTTTTCTCACCTTTTTTTACCAAAATGTTACTTTACTGCTATAACTTATTCCCAGTGTCATGAATGCTTAGGCCGTGGGGCTGTGAACTCTGCCTTCTCTATTTTGCATGCTGCCGAGCTGGTAAAATGAGTGAGTAAATAACATTTTCTCCTTTCAGCTAAATGAGCTTTTGAGGAATTGTGATTCTGCTGAGATCAGTGGGAAAATAATGAGTTGCATCAATAACCCAGAGGAAAGGGTAATGATTTTAAGTGGCCAGCAATGAGAAGAAATAAGTAACCACCAGCACTATGTATTGGCTGCCATTTAGGATTACCTGGGTAAAAGAATAATGTAGTAGAACAGTAATGTAAAATATGCTGTATAGCATCTGGAAAGTTTGGCTTTTTGGTGATTGTTCTTGTGAATGATGAAGAGTGAGCCACACATTCTGCCGTTGCTGCTGCCTGGTCTGATGGCAGCGGTGGTTAGCTATCGCCTTGCTCTATTTTCTGAAGCATGCGGGGTTTTTGGAGCTCTCCTCCATTTTTGAGGAGAGAACATGAGATTCTTTCGCATTGAGTTTGCGTGAATCTTGTGGTGACATTTTGATGCAGTTTTGTAATCACCTTTCTGAGCACGTGAACAAGGAGCATTTTGTGAGCGTTTCTGAGCCCCTGTGAATTCTCGTGAACAACGTTAAGATTTGGGTGTGTTTGCTCTTGTTGGGTTTGGCGCTTCACATAATTTATTATCTTGTCACTCTTTCCTCGCAAAGATGCGCTCTGTTCTGTCAGTTATCTTGGATGGTTTCTTGGCTTTGGTTTTACTTTATAGACTGTCTATCGCGGCAACTTATTTTGCATCGTGGACTTCTCCAGGCTACCTCTGAAAAAACGTGGTTTCTCCCAGCTTCTGGAGGCTCTCTCCAAGATGCTCGGCAGGTAAAAACCACTGCACATTGAACAGCCTCATGCAGTGAATGTACCCCACTGCTGTAACTCAGAACTGGTTAAATGGCAAGCCCTGGAGAACTTCTCCGTTACTCTAAGGAAGTTCTAAGCATCTGTAATATGCACAGAACTAATGGCGTAGTTCTGCTCTTGAATATTGAAGAGAATACCGTCTTGTGGCTCTTAGGACCTTGCTCTGGTAACTGGAATTGATATTGAGTACAGTTACGTTTGTCAGTCCTTTCATAGCTTCTGCCGGTTTTCTGTTATTCCTTTTCTGGAATTTGCAATTAAATGCAAACTCATAGGTCTGAATTCCCTGGGAACATCCCTGAACATCTGCTGGGGAGTCTGTGGCTAACCTTACCTGTGGTCTCCTCTGGTTTCAGCAGCTTCAGCCTCATGAAGAAGAGATCTTGTTCACTCAAAGGATGATTTGAAGGAGTTCCAGTAACTCATCATCTCTATTCTTGATTCAGTTTTATTTGGGGTTTTGTGTTGTTTTTTGGTTTTCAGTGGGTTTTTTCCCCAATGCTGCTATGTCCGCTGATGATCCAATAGAGTGAACAAGCAGTGCTGTATCAGAAGGGGCAGATTATAGTCAATTAGATGCTTCTTTAATTGTCAAAGAAAAAATTCAAAGGTATGGAGAGAAATTCCAAATGCAGCCAAAAAACCTGCTTTGAGATTTAGTCCATGAAAGGACAAGCTAATGAATTTAGGGCTTGTAATCCAAGATAAAGAAATCAGAACTGTGAAGGGGAAGGCTGGTAAGCTCTGGGAGCTGTAGGGGTAACAAACAGGCATGACGGCATGACATGATGAGCCAGCAGAAATGACAACTGCAGTAACGTGCCAGTCTGAGCCCTGGAAGAAAGCAGCAGCAAAGGGCTGATTTCTGTGAGAGCAGGAGTGGATCTGCAATAGCAGTTTCATGTTTGGAAGCAACATTAGGAAAGCATTAGGGCAGAGATGGGAGGTGGGGGAATTGTGATGGCTCTGGGGCAGAGGCATTTCTGGGGTGGCAGCTGCAGTCGTGTGAGCAGATAATGGCAGATAAAAGGAAGTGTGAGTTTCTGTCTTGCTTACAATCACGGTAGCACATCCTCTTGTTTGACTGTGCTTTGGAGGAGAGCTGGCTCTTCCATAGCCATAGCAACGAGTCATTGCTATGGGTTTTATCAACTCTGCTGTAAATCTCTGGTTTTTGGTCCGGAAGAGGGATCTAAACTGGCTCTGGAAATGACCTTTTAGTCAATCCAACCATTAGGTGGTACCTTTGATAACACATCTCTTTGCTTTCCTTAGGTCAGTGCTTTTTATTTCTCTGATGTCCTCAGAGGCTGCTGCTAGTAAGTGGTAACCACGTATTATTATTCTCTCTTTCCAGGTTCATACTTTGAAAACCCTCCTGTAATTTTAGTGAGTCTGGACCAAACCTTTCTCCTTCCAAGCCATGGAAGAGATTAATCTTCTCTTTTGGCGTTTTAAGATATTGGGAAGATATTCTTCCCATCTACCATTTATATCCAGTAACAGCATCGTAAGCGTGGGACTGCTTTTCTTAGGCATATGCAGGGCCAGCATAAAGGGTCAAGCAAATTCAGTATATGATGTGGCACTTACTGCTGTGAGGACAAAAGATCCTCCATGAGAATGCTTGGATGGAGCGTGCAAGGAAGCTGCACCTCCACGAGTGAGCCCTTCTCCAGCAATTGCAGGGAAATTCCAGGCATTTCTGGGGGGGAGAAAAGGGTATGAGCCACTGTTTGGGCCACCACTGCTGATAGCTGCATATGGTTAAGCTGTTCCTTTGGCCAGTGTGCTGGGGATGGCAGAGAACATTCCGCCTCCTCTATCCCCAAAGGGATGCTCCCACTGTTGGTACTTACACAATCTCTGTCCCGCACATGCAGCACATAGGCTGTTTTAGGAGCAGTAGATCAGTGCTTATGAGCATACCTGGAGCTTCAGTGTGAACTGGCTGAGCGCAGGACAGGTACCAGGCTTCTTCTGTGCTTTACTTCACTCACTGATTCCTGGAGAAGGTATAATTTAATGCAGTAAATTCAGTGTGCTCCCGCAAAGAGAAAGGCTTTCAGAAAACTGGATTTATTGCAGGACAAGGCTTTGCTTCTCAGAGCACAGCTTTTCTATGCTCACTCGTTTCTGGTTACAAGCAGTGCATATTCCCTGGCATTGCCATTATTTTCTGTTTCCGTCTCAGACTCCAGGTTTCTTACCTGGGGCTCCCCTTCAGAAGGTCAGGCACGCACTGGTTTTGTCATTGGTGATCTCCTGGTGTGAGACGGAGCTCAGACCCCGCTTTCTTCTTTGGAAAGGCAAGTCTGCTTCCTTTGCTTCTGAGGGCTCCTTCAAGTTCTGCTCAGCTGTGAATGTGGAGCTCAGAGCATGTGGGGGAGAAAGGAGGCTGTGGCCTTGTGGCTCCAAGCCCAAGAATTCACTGGAATAATGAATCTAATTTATGTGTGTATAATAAAAGCTGAACTCTTCACTCACAGTTTATTTAGAGACTTGACACACGGTAATTTTAGGCTTTTCAAAAGGTTTGCATTTGGGGTTTTTTTATATTTCTAATGTCTTGTAAAAAGAAGTCGTAAAAGGAGCAAAATGGGTGTTTGCTTTATTATGTTAATGTAATACCTACACGAAATTTAAGGCCACCAAAGAACAAAACCAAATCCATTAGTAATTGAACTGCACAGTGCAATCTATTTAAAGCTATCACCATTTTGACAAGCTGAAGGGAAACTCATTTAAAGGAAATGCCATCCTCATGGCTGAAGTTTGATTAGCTTCCAGCGTGTGTGGAATGTTGAAAGCTGCTTTCTCTTCCTCCTCTTGATTTGGTATTAGACCTTCTTTAGCAAAGGCCTTGGGATCTTTGCGACTCTATTCTTGATGACATTTTGGATGACAGTTTTGTAATAAATTCCCCGGGTTTTTGTCAGTTCCTCAACTGCTTCATTCTTACATCTAACTTAACACCATTTGGTTGCTTCTTTTCTGTTTCTTTGTTCTGTCAGGAAATAGCCGACACATTCAGGAATTGGCAGAAATTAAGGTGAAAAAGGTAAATTGAGACACTGGTCAGTGAAACAGCAGATCAGCCATCTGCATTGCTGGGAGATAGACGAGGACTGCAGTCCCTCAGCCACCATAAATCCCTGAGTCCTACTCTGTCGCATTGCTTTATCTTGCATGCTGCTGAGGTCCAGGTAAACTTACCCAGAAAGCAAGTTCTTTGCTTATTCACTATCAGGATGCTCAATTTGGGAGGCAAAGCTCCTTCTGGCTCCCTGAGACAGCTTTCTTCATAGCTCTGAATCAGCTTTGGTTTAGAGTTGCTGAAAGGTGGCCTGTTCCTTAGCATGGCCCATAGATAAGGCAGTAATGATCCACCTCTGTTCAATGCATAAGCGAGTTGTCTGTGGTGTTTGGATGGTGACTCATTGCTGCAGTGAAGGAAAGAGAGTTTCCATTTAGGCGTCTCCCAAAATCACGTGCGTCAAAGGCAAAACAAGTCCTGTGCAGAGAGATGCAGGACTGGTGTCAGAACTCTTTGTGGGATTCCTATGCTTCGTGTGGCCATAAAGAAAATGACCCTCCAGATCCTTTTCCAACTTAGGGAAGCGTAGAATAGAATGAGGCAAGATTTAAGAAGTACAGATTTAAGAGCCACCTCACCTGCAGAGCAGCTCCCTCTCATTTACCTGCTCTCCTGCAGGCGTCAGGGCTATCTGCTAGGCTTAAGACCTTATAATTTATTTCAGCTGGAAGGTAAGTAATTCTATTTCTCGATGTGCCACCTTTTCCTTTGCCTTGTTCCGAGAGGCTGAGTTGGCAGATGAAGGGCCTTGTCTGTAATTTATGCTCATCAGCAAGTCTCTCGTCAGTTTCTGTATCATTTTCTCTCTCGCACTGATAAATCTGAGCAGGAGTTGCACCCTGCAGTGAGCAAGAAAGGAGCCTGCGTCATGGCAATGAGCAGTGCAAGGTCCCTGAGAGGCTCCAGGACTGTTCTGCAAAAGTCTGGCCTCCCCAAAACCCTGTCTGTTGGGGAGAACAGTCCCATTGCCACTGAAATTCCAGCGCCAAAACATATGCACCCTCTTTTAAGTACAGGTTTAAGAGGGAGTAGATGACTTGAGAGACAAGTTAAGTTAGTGCCACCTAATGACAGGTAGCCGTGAACAGCAGCGTGCTCATTTTTCCAATCCTGGTTTGCTGCTTTCTTCCTTTGCCTTGTCCTTTGCTTCTGTTTTGTCCCTGGCATATTTATGGATGTGATTTTGCTGTATGTGTATGGGTGGTGGGTTCTGCATCTATTTTTAAACTGCCAAATATAATCTTAGAAATGCTCAAGTGCGTTGCTCAGTTCCAGGATGACTTGCCATGGAAGCCAGGTGGCTGTGCATAGTGTCCTTCTTTAAAGAGTAGTATCTTTCCAGAAATACTTGCAGCAGCTTCACAAAACTCACTTGTTGAAGTCCTGGATAAGAAGGGCTCTTCCTGAGTGTGCAAAGCCCTGCCATCAATTCCTGCAGCCTGTCAGTTTGATTTGTTTGCCCTGAAGTTGCCTGGTGTAGCTGCAGTGTGACTTCAGCTGGTCTTGAAGTGATACAGGAGAAACAACTGCATCTTCCTCCTTCCTAGGAATGCCCTCATTTTGCTACTGCTTCCCATTCTCTGGGCACTGTGGCAGTGATGTGTGTAAATTTTATGCCCAAAGTAGCAGTCGGAGCCTTGTGTTGTCAGGTGAGAAGGGCCCAGTTGTTTCGTCTGGATCACTGTGTATTTGGTGCTAGGATTTTATGCCATTAAAATACCTTCTCCTGGGAAGCAAATGAAGTTGTTTTGCTCATCTACTGAAGTTGTACTGAAGAGGTTTACAATGTGGAACACCGTTTGTTTTGCCTAAAGTGACGAAGCTCATTCAGTTGAGGATTATATGTCTGTCTTTGGGAGCAGCTGTGGCAAATGGGCATTTGCGACTATTATGGAGCTTGAAGGAGGAGGGAGCTTTGGATAAACAGGGATAAAATAATCCTTTTCGTGAGGCTGGAGATGCTCTTCCAAATTGGTATTTTAAAATGTATTGAGGAAGGTGTAGTAATGCAATGGGACTCACTGCACATAGGGGAATGCCTATAAAGATCTCTATTGTAGTGTGCAAGGTTTTGAGCTTCATGAAAAGCTGGTGTGCATTAAAATTAGCTGTAAACTCAGCAGGCACCCACAGCGGGGAGTCCTGCTAATGGCAGTCTTATTGACTGCCCAGCATGGGGCTCTAGGAAGCAGGGACTTGAGTGGCTACAGTGAAAAATCTTTGGGTTTTAGCCCCATTGGCATTGTGAGTGGTGTGCAGATAGGAAAGCACCGCTTCACATTGCCACTGAAAGCTTAGAATGCTGACTGCAAGAGGTTTGGTATTATCCTAAAAAGGTACAGATTTATTCTTCATCTTTTAGATACCTGCAGACAAATGGAAGTGTCCAAAGGATGGAGGAGTGAAAGACACAGAATATGTGACTGGTGAGGACAGGCTGAGGGGCTGCGTTTCTTCAGGCCAAAGAGGGCTCCAGTGGCTTTGCAATGTAGAAAAGATTGTTATGAAGAGAATTCTCATGAGTTATTGTTTGGCTGTTGCAGAAAATAAGAGAAGCAAATAATGAATTCTGATTTACATCTTCCAAATGTAGTCTGTGAAGCATTAGAGCTGGCTGCTTGTGGAAGTTGTGAAATCCGCTTCGCTGATTAATTCAGTGCGGGTTAAAACATGTTTGGATGGTTGCTAGTAAAAGATGACTTTATATGCTTTTTATCCTGGCCCAGAAGTAGGGAAGAGAGAAGATAGCCACTTGAAGTCACTGTCAGCTCTTTGGACTTGGCTCCATCTGCATCTTAAGATAAGGAATAGATGTTTACAGAGTTGCTGTAGGTTTAAATAACACTACACAGGCTATCGTTTTCTTGGCCATCTGTGTGAGGGGACCCAAAGATGACACCAGAGCTGTTCCAAGAAAGCAATTCCGTGTTAAACCCAGTAGCAGATAGAGGCTGAGGTACCATTCTGCAGACAAGATAGCTGTAGTCTCATCAATGATAGTAAATGTATTTTTTTTTTTCATCAGTGAGTGTTCAAAATAGGCTAAAAACAGAGTTTTGGGATTATGAAGGCCCTGGCAAGTATAATACAAGATACATAAAGCTTCTTATCTGAATCGAGAAGGAAGTAAATTGGACAGAAACATATTAATCGGTGTCATCCTGTGTTTGGGGACTAAGGCACAGGGTCTCGTTTGTAACCAAAATGGGCTTGGAAGTGAAAGCAAGATCCCAGCGGTAGCTCAGAAGTAGACTCCAGATGTCTTTAGGTATTTTCTTACTTGCTAAAGGACTAGATCCTGAAAGGAGTCGCAAAAGGTACATTGTGAAGTTGCGTGGAAGTTTTATAATCCTGGAAGAAATTGTTCATTTTACCCAGCCAAGACGTTGTCCTTGCTAAGCCAGGAAAGGTTCTGTGGTGTTGCTGCACCTCTATCAGGAACTGTGCAGCTATGGAGAAATGCTTTCTGAATTGATTCAGAGGCCAGAAATAGAGAAGCTGTGCATTGAACTTGGTTACTGCTTTAAGACCTTCGAACAGAACAAGCAATTTAAATCACTTAGTAATGTAATGATACTTACATCAACATGAAGAGAGGCTTCACTTTGGGACTTCTGGTTAAAAACCAAAATGAAACAAACTAAAACCCCCAAACCAACCCCCAAACAGACTCTTATAGTAAAAATGTGGGATCAGTTAAGTGTATTGCAGTATCAGGTACACTTTAACAGATGCATTACAAGATAACCCATTATTTGTGCATTATGTAGGATTAATGCTTGCAGTAAACCACTACTGGAAGAGTAAAATAGCTCTGGCATACTGCATGGGGAAAGGTGTTTATGGAAAAGGTGAGAAGCTGAATCTCAAACACTGAAACATCCAATGCTGATGCAATTCCATTTTTATAAAATAGTCATTCATTGTGTTAACATTTTCCTTGTGCGTTTGCTTTTCCTGCTGGCATGTTGGGAGCCAAAAAGAGACTAAAATCAGATGATGATGATGATGTGTTTCCTCTTTCTCTCTTTCATAATGTTCAGGTTAATTCTTCAGCATTTAGCTGTATAATATGTGCTGCCCCATGTGTTGTCCCTGGGAGATATTTTCAGTCCCTGAAAGTAAATTAAATAATAGGCAAGGTCTAAGGAAAAGGACGTTTGAGTTCTTATTCCATCTGGAATGCCCCTTTCAAGCTCCCTTTCTCCTGCTAGGCTTCTTTTATATTTGATTAGTTCTACAAGGTGGATTTTGACATTTAAAGTGTGTGTAATAGAGAATAATGACATAGTTGGGATTACAGAAAAATATTTGCCCTTGAAAACGGCAGTGCTTTGTTAAATACCGGTCGCATCATATCCAAGCGTAATAAAATAAAAATGGAAATGTGAATGATTGTGCTGGGAATGAATAGTCTCAGAGTGCGACAGAGGAAGGCAAAAGAGAGGACCTTGGTGATTTCAGTAACACGCAATTTAAAGCACAGCTTTAGATGGATTCTGCAGCGTGGGCTCACTGTATTTCCAAACCTGATAGTTTATGTTTGGTTGAAAAAGCCCAGCATCCAAAATAAAACATACCGGAATTAATAGTATAAAAATGAAACCTAAAAAGGTATCTTAATTAAATACAGCCAGTGGTCTCCCAGTCAGCTGAGACCTCGCACAGATCCTTGGAGAAGCTCCCCTGGGTGCCACAGCGTGTCAATGCCTTGGATGTGAGTGCGTCCGTGGGGCTGTGCTGTTAATGCTGCTGGGAGGTTACAGGAAAAGCTTTGCTGGAGTGAGGAAACCGGAGGTTATGTGCAGGGTGGATCATTCCTAATTTGTAGTGTGGCTCCCATGGGAGCTGTGTTGGTGCAGTGGGGTCAGCTGAGGGCTGGAACAGGAGGGCAGTGCATGGGAGAAGGTCTAGCATGTGTTGTCCAGGATAGCTAGTGTGTCATCTGCAGGGGAGTGGTTGAGGGCTCTGGAGCACACACATGGACAGTTCATCCTCAGCGCCTCTCTTTCCTCTGTAGTGGTGTACGGATGGATTTATTCCCAGTTATCTGGTCAGGGGTGAACTGTGCTGAGACTAGAAAATGGGATGAGGAGTCTTCCAGGGCCATTGGGATCAGTAGCACTTAGGTTGGTTTGCAGGTGGTTGGGCTGTTTTGTTGGTTTTCATTGAAGTCATCACAGTCATCAGTGTGTGCTTGAGCCCAGAACCCTCCTGTGTGCTGGGCTGCACCCCCAGAGCATGAGCAGCAGCTCGGGGAGGGGATTCTGCCCCTCTCTGCACTCTGGGCTGCACGAAAGATCTCTTAACAGGCACATTGGAAAGCAAGAGTTAAAGGATGTGTTTAGCATCAGGGATGACAACAGTGGCAGGTGAATGAACATGAGTTTAACTTGGGCTATTTCATTCAATACTTCGGAAATTATGCTTTTAAGTGAAAAGTGATAACAACAGCTTTATTGGCTCAATGTGGGCAAAGAATATTAGCAGTAAGAAAGGTGGATTGATAGACTAATAAAAAATGAGTACGTGATGTAAGGGTACCGGGGTTGGGTTGGATGTGTTAAATGTGAAGAAGCAAAATAGTGCCCTTGCTATTACTTGTTGGCTGCACTTTTGTAAATGTTCCAACTCCTCTGAACTGCTTATTTTTATGTAAGGACTTGCACCAGGATATTGATCCAGCTATTAATCTGTTTTATAGTATCAGTGTCACTGTTGTCTATGTCCAAAAATACATCTTTGTAAATGATAATGAGTCATAGTTGGGCTGTTATGGTTATTGGTGGATACTTCTCCGTGGGTTCCAATGACTTGCTACAGAACAGCAGATATATTGCAAAAGATGCTGATGATGCTGCTGCTGGTTTAGATTATGGTTTGTTCAAAGTGATGGAACTGATGAAATGCAAACACATTATCCCCTTAATGTCAGTAATACAAAAAAGAATCTGTCCAAAGTCCAGCTGGATTTTTGTTGTTGTTTTTCTTGTTAATATGAGGTTACTTTTTGCCCCTTATGGATTCATTTGTGCTTGGAAATTCAGGGAAATTCACCGCATGCAAAATGACTGTAACGTAGTGGCTGGATCTGTGTGTTCTCAATGGGTCACAAAGGAGCTTTTCTGCAGAAAGCTCATTCCTAAGCAGCGAGTGCTTTGGGAAGGCTCTTCCACAACAAGTGGTGTTTCACAGAGAAGATTGTTCCTGTTTTTGGGGTTCTCCCACCCCTGTCCCTCTCCTCAGTTAATTAAACTTGTAATTAATGTTCATCAAACAAACCAGTTTGACTCTTTGGGAAGTATTGGACCAAACTGTTAAAGGGGAGCTCTGGGGGGAGCATGGGACAAGCAGCAAAGTCTAGTCCCTCAAACTGGCCCCAGCTGACTTCAGCCAGCTTGTGCCTGGGAAGCTCATAGCTAATGCGTTAAAGTGGGGCAGAGTGAGATGGTGAGAGAGAAAGCTGAATGCAAAGGGACAAGAAGAAATAAACTGGCAGTAAACCAGGCTGGATGCTCCAAGAGGGAATAGCTAATTGGGTATCATTAGTGCCTTTCAGATAATGGTACCCACACACCTGAGAAACGTTTTTTGCCTGTCACAGCAGCCTTGTTCTGCCTTGTGTTGTAGTGGTTCTTTCTGTCTGAAGCAGAGATTTGCATTCAGATCTGTTTCCCACCCAACAGGGTGTCCTTGCTCAGTACTTTGCCATCAGGCATGGAGAGAACCCTTCCCCAGTTCCAGGTTTGTAAGCATGCTCTCTGGTTCACTTAGATGATGGCTTTGCCCAGCTCTTTGTAGTAAAAAATTTACCTTTGATATAAAGAATGTAAAAAAGTCTTCTATTACAACAGAGGAACTGTGGGAGAGAGACTGGAACTAAGAGGAAGGACTTTGAAGCAGGCACTTAATTATATCTGGGGCTTTTGAATGCAGTGCTGTAAGTAGGAAAGATAAATCTGTTTCCTTGGGGTTTTTTGATAATGAAGGAATAAAATGTCTCATGTGTGCAGCAAGCCTGCTCGTGTGGGGATGTCAGAGGCATCGCTGGAGTCTTGCCCGAGTAAGAACAGCAGGATGCGAGCCCCATGGAGCAGCTCTGATGTGCAGCTGAAAGAGGTAATGCCAGAGTGGGAAGTAGCCTTCTTTAGAGCGCATCATGAAGCAGTGTCAGGAAGTGTTTCTTCAGACGAAGATAAATTGCTGGCGTGCACTCTCCCATCAGCCAAGAGGAAAAGTAAATTTTACGTATGAGAAATAACAGAGCTGCCTTTGTAGGAATGGTGCAATGCAGAGAGTGGTCCTGATGGACTTCCCCAAACCAGAACATAACTGCACTTTTATAAAGGCAGCCAGAAAGAGGGTTTTGCGTCTCAGTTTGTGTTCTGCTGTTATTTCTCTTTACTGTGCAAATCAAGCATGATTCAGACTTGCCATAAGTTTTCAGAAAGAGTTGGTCTTCGTTGCCCTTGCTTTTGAGCAACTGATTAATGGGTGATCTGGAGCTTGCTTCTTAAAGGGTATCCTAACTGTTCAGTACAGTGTGTTTTCACCTCTGCCCTCAGCTGAACATCTTTGGGCTCCCATGCCAGTGACTGCAGTGGGGCTGGAGGAAGAGAGCAGTATTGGTAGCACCACGTTGTGGGTCTCCCCTCCCTGTTTCCCCTTGGTTTTGATCCATCATTTCTCAGCTTGGGCAGCTGCTGCTCTTCCTGCTCAACTTCACATCTTTCACTGACAGTGCACTGTCTCCCTTTAATCAGAGCAATGGAGAAGGGTTCTTAGAGACATGAAGCAACCTCCAAGCTTACTTGAAATTTTACTTGGTCTTGAATTCTTTTATTGTACTAACAAGTGGAAACCTCAGAGCCATCAGAAAAGCAGTGGCACTGTAATGGCTTCAGATTCACCCTTGATCCTCTAATTATTCTTTCCAAGATACTGTCTCATTATCTAAAACTCAACTCTGTCATTAGTTAGATCGCATTTTTGTAATTACAAGCTTTATATTTGTCATATCTATGGAAGCAGAAAACATTAACATGATAAATCCGTGGTTTCTGTAGCCTCAGCAGGAATTGCTAATGAGCAAATCTTCCTTTCTGTTTAGGTTGGTTTCTTTTTAGATTATTTTTTTCCCCAAAAAGCTTTTCCAAGGCAAAGTAAATGGAGACTAAACCTGAAAATTCACACGGTGAAGTGCCTCCCTTAGGCTGCCTTTTGGCTTTGCTACTGGCATACTTGTGTCTATGTGAACAGACCAGGGTAATAAACTCCCTGAATTTGTTTTTCCTCTTCTTAAAATTACTTTGTTCTTCCTCCTGGTTCCACAAATAAAAATGTAAATGCAAACTTCAGAGGGAAGATTAGTGCCACGAAATAAACAGTAATGAGGGAAAGCATCTGTCATCACAGGAAACCTTTGTACTGGGGAGGAAAGCAGAGGAGGAAAGACTCAAATTCAGAGCCTCACTTCTTGTCTCAAAGCTTCTCTGCAGTTGTAGGCTGGATGAGCTGGCTGAGCGGTCAGCAAAAACTCCACTGCCATGGCTGCGTGGTGAGGGTGATGCTTTCCTTGTGGAAAACTGGACTTGGACTTGGTGTGTCAGCTGTAGTGGTCTTTTACTTCGGTATTATGCATTATAACATGACTGTAAGTGTCTCCATGAAACCATAGCTCAACTCCAGTGGCAGTGAGTCTCATGCATGGCAGGTGGTCTTACTTACTCTAAGGTTTTCTCCGTGCTTCTGGTGCCGTCCCCGATCATGTTTTCCCAGATTTTCCTGTTATCCTCTGTGTTTTGTGGATTCATTTTATTTGTATTCCCCACCCCCTCCATCTATCTGCTGATCTTGATTTCTGTGCACTGCTGTTTTCAGTTGGATTTAGTTCTCTGCTGCCTAGATCCCCGTGCCTGTGATACACGCTCAGCTCCACCCGGACTTCCATGTAAGAGTGAGCTTTACTCTGCAATAGGTTACAGTTCCTGTTTGAGATGACTTTCCCCTTCTTATCTCTGAAATGCTCAGTGGGACATTGTTTGGCGGCATTTGTCCCTTATTCCTGTGTTTACTGAGGAGTTAGCCATTTAAAATCTTGCCTTTCAAACAAGTAACTATTTGGAGTAGAGCAACTTTGTGACAGGCCTACTTTCAGGTCAGCCAACAGCCATCAGTTGTAATGCCACATGTTTTTTGCAGTTGTGTAGAGCCTTTAAGCAAAGATACTTTTAAATGGCCACTAAGTGTTTCTCAGTGGCATAGTAATTAAAGCTCATATCCTTTTCCTCAAATTCATGTTGGCAGTAAAAGGTAATACTTAGATCAGGTTTTATACAAATGCAACACTGACTCTCAAGAGTCAGTGGATATGTTAGTGTCTGGAAGTGATGATGTCTTTTGTTTTTGCTTGGCAAAAATGGTGACTGCAATTTACTGGATTTGTTGCTTTTATGACCTGTAGATGCACAGTGTGTGTGTGCCAGCATCCATAATTCCAATGTTATTCTTGTACGCAGTTAGAGCGTGAAAAAAGATTTAATACTTTGTCATCCCTACCATGAACACTTGCAATGAATGGTAGGAAAATGGCTGTAGCCACCGTACGGAAACAAGGAACTTGAATGCAGCAGCAATTGCCTGTGCCCACAGCGGTAGCACTGCAGATGAGGTCGGCTTCCTTTTTTCCCTTCAAAGTTTCTGGTTGGGTGGTTTTGCATCCATCCCGTGCCCTGGATAAACTACAGTGGGAAATCCTGCCTACACACTTAGTCATCATGGGAAGCAACAGGGATACATGCAATGCAGGAGCAGAAAAAAAGATGTTTGAACACTTTGCTATAGGGTGTGCCTAAGGAACCCCGCAGGGTTGCAGGATTTAGATGAGGACATAGTGTGCTGTTGGATACTGCATGTCCTGAAGCACAACTTCAGCAGCCTGTTGGTTTCCTAAGGGATCAGGAAAATGCCTTGCGGTTTAGATGTTTCCATATTGAGTTTTGCTACAGTTACTTGGTTATTTTCTTCCAGTACTTTTTCTTCTGTCTGTCTGACTGATGTCTTTCAATGACATCATAATTAGCAGTGCTGAAGTCACTGATTTCATTTTGAGGTAATCTCTGCTTTCCCAGCTTACCTTCCTGCTATATTCTGCAGCGTGCTTTGTTCATGGACGTAACATCGGTATTCTTCCAGGGAGGTTCAAATGAAATGCCAAACCGTTTCTGTTTGCCTGACGCAGCCACATTTCCTCTTTCCATAGAGCTTAAGTTTGTTATTTTTCCAAAACTAAGCCCCTATTTGAATCCTCTATTAAATTGCTCCAGATGCAGTTTTGTTTTGCTGACAACAGCTGTCTGTTCTGGAAACAACACTATTGGTGTCTAATTAGAGCTTACATTGTGAAAACTATGTCTAGACTTCATAGGAGATGAGATGGTTTCTGCAGAAATAGGAACAGCCCCCAAGGATATTCACACTGCTCCAGAGGACCTGGAGAACAGCAGACATAATTTCACCTCATCGAGTTATTGAGATTAAATGGAAACTCACAAAAATGACCAATTCTGTAGTCTACAGGCCCCTGCTGGGCTATGGGTGTTTCTCAAGGGTTGTGCCATGGCAGCTTTCCTGAGGGACCTCTGACAGTGCTCACCCCAGTGAGCAGAAACCAGGCAGGATCCTGTGCCACCGGCTGCCTCCTCGCTACTTTAGTGTCCCTCCAGTCTCTGTGAAGAGCAGACTCCACAAAAGGCAAAAGAAGAGTGGAGGCCGGCTGCCAGCTTGTTTGGGGATGGGTCTCCCCTGACAGCTCATTCCTGCCAGTGCCGGCGCCCTTCAGAGCACTGAAACCCTGATTTGCTCAGCCAGCATAAATGAGGAGTTGCTTTTATCAGAGCTGCGGGTCCTCTGCATGGAGCTGATGTGCTCCATTTCTGCTGTCTCATGGGGAGTCCCTTCATGTGAGGGCTGGAGGAACAGCCACTGCCCATTCCCATGTGCTGCTTTGCTCTGTGGAGGGCTGAGGCTGGTCATCGCCCGTGGGTGTTCACCAAAACAAGACATGTTGGCCCTGGGACAAGTGTATTATAAAGTGGATATATTTGGTGTTTATTTCCCTGGACTCATTCACTTTCATGTCATCCATCCCCTTTCTTTTTGGAAATGAATCTGCTAAAATAACTCTATTCTGATGGCAGCTTTTTTCATACAGAGCTATAGGGAACAAGGCCCTTTTATGAAAATCCTTTTGAATATTTTAATTAGAATGAAATTCATATTTAAATCTTTCTCTTTAGCTAAAATGTAAATTCAGATGCTAAACTGGTCCAAGCTGTCTGCCGCATATGCTTTCTCATCGAACTGTCTTGACAACCCTTGTTAACATTTACATAAACTGTACAGGCTAATAATAATGGCAATGATGGAATTAGCTCGTTACTATCTTATTTTTGTTATAGAATTTTAATCTCTGTAGGAAGGAGAGCCACTGTATCTTTTGCATTACTCAATGACTCTGCTTTACTATTATTAGTTATTTGTATGCATTTGTTTCTCGAGATAGCACAGAAAAGCGTGCTGGTTTCCTTGCAGGGTATCTAGAAAGCTATCTGTTGTGCTTGTCATCTAAATTATGATACCATTATTAAATGATATTTTAGCATGTTTGAATGAGCTTTCTCTGAAAATGGATTTAGTACTGAATGTGGTTGGCGGTAATTTGCAAATTAATTGTGGACAACATGATCGTGCATCTCATCTGCCCTGTATAAATCCTTCACAAGTCGTGTCATGGACTTGTGCAGAGAAGTTAGTGAGTTGGTGTTGAGCTGCTGAGGAGCGATGCAATAGGTTAGAGAGTGTGTCTGGGTGGGAACTGGCAACAGCCTTCATGGTCCTGAGTGTTTTCAGTTCCACCGGTATCTTTGCTCTTTCATAAGATCATAGCATCAGTTAGATTGGAAAAGACCTTTAAGATGTGTAAGTTTGGTGCTTAATATATTTCTGTATTTTTCTGTACTAACATACAGGGGTTTTTCCTTCTGCTTCCTGTATCAGTAGCGCATAAAGGCGCAAAGACAGGTAATTTCATCTTCTATAGTCTCTAGTTTAAGTGTGAACTGCATGAAATCTCTGCAATGGTATTTATGAAAATTTTGAAATAAAGAAGGAATTGTGATGGTCAAACTATGTACAAGAAATTTCAAGCGGCTGTAGGAGATATATGTATATTCACACACTCAAGAACGCAGTTTTACTATGTAAAAGATTTTTGAGCTGGTTTTTACTACCTGTTTAGGAGTTTGACATGGGTAATAACAGCATAGAGTTCTGAGAAAACGCAGGCCTCCCCCCCCCCCCACTAAAAAGCTGGTTTGACTTCAGTTTTCATTTCTCTTGTAAATTGATTCTTTTTTAACTAATGTGGGGGAGAAGCCATGTGACTGCCTGCAGCTTGGAATATCTGGTTTATAATTAGAGCTTTTAAATTGCACCAAAAAGGAGAAATTCCCTTTAACTTTAAACTGTATTTTTATGTGTTGGGATGAAAAATCAGCTGTGCTAAAGCACAGGATTATAGCAATATATAACTGGTAGCATAAGATGGTGTTGTCATGGAGAGACTTAGGAAAAACACGTTGCAGAACTCCACCGGCCCTTTTGAATGATGGGAAAGGGATTGTCATGCCGTAAATTCTCACGTACTGTAGTGACTGGCTTTGATTTGTGCTTTCAAGGCTGCATTGGCCATGCTGAGTCTTGTGCTCTTTGCTTTTGTTGAGGACCTTCAAAATCTGCAGCCAGGAGCTGGGTCAAGCTCACTCCTCATGCCATGTGTTGGTGTTTCCAACTGGTTCCTTCCTACGAGTCTACTCCTCTTTCACATGCCTTGGTACAAGCCTATGTGGATCCAAGACAAAATGCTCCCATTACATAAGGAATGTGACTTGCAGAGTGCACAAGTGGTGTGTGGGTGAAGCACATCTCCGGGAGAGCGGAGCCATGGGCTGTGTAAAAATAGGCATTGCGGTACGTGCCAAGATGAGTAAGTTACATTGTCGAGTGAACAACTAAACCTAAACCCCCTTCTCCTGCCCACTTTCCTCCCCCAGCTTCTAATAACTGTAATCCAATCAAGTAAATGACAAGAGCTGAAAGGAAGTAGAAACTGGCTTAACTTCTGTCCTTGTCTAATATTCAATCACACTGCCCACTGTGAATTTCATTAAAAATCGGCCACTTTTTTTGATCTGTAAAAATGGAGAAACAATAAACATTGGTCAGTTCTCTGTGTGTGTATTTTTATACATATATATAGACACACGCACACATATCTGTAAAAGGAGTGTGCTTTGTTGGCTTATTTAAGGATCACCCAACTGTTTTTAAAACTCCGTCAACCAGCAAACAGAGTGGAAGTTGTGAATAGGATGGGTAACTGTGATGAATTACTGACAAAATGTGTATTTGATTAGACATTTTATATTAGCTGTAACTATGGAACATTACCGCACATAAATCACATACATTGGGATATATGGGAAGGGAAAGTTATTGATTGCATCTGACATTTAGAGAGTAAGCTCCTACTGAAATCATACAAGAGGTAATTCTAAGTCTCATGTCTTTCTCAGAGTTAGGAGTTCATGGTCAAAACATTAAATTAGTTTATCACTGCTACAGCTGTGATGCAGTTTAATTTTGCAGTGTTGGAAAGACAGCTCTATATGTAAAAGCCTAAGTCTGAAAGGGTTTCTGCTTGTGCATTGGTGCGGACAGCTACCAAGGCAGACTTTCAGATACTTCCAGGGCTTTCAGGAGCAAATAGTTACCTCTTAATATTGCACAGTTCGGCAAAATGTCTTTGAAAATCCAGGCTTGTGGGGATTTCCATCTTGTATAACCCTAGAAACCATTGGTCTGTGTTTGAGCTTTAGGATTTGGAGCATATATTTTCTGTGTACATTTGACTTAAAGCCAAGGGGGAGCTGAAACTTTGCAAACCAGCTGCTGTATTTCCAGCCAGCTTTAGCTCAGCTTTGGACTTCGTAAATAGAAAGAGGCTCCTGTGTGCCAGGAGTTACCATGATGAGTTTGGGTTGACTGGGAGAAGTTCATGGTGCTGGGAAGGGGGCAAGGGGCTTGTTTTTGTCCTTAAAAAGGGTGGTTTGCTAGGATGGGTAACACCATCCCATTAATGTGTCTCAAGTCCTGGGCAGCCCAGGGAAAATCTCATACTGGATGTGTGTGAAGAGTGGTTTTATATTGCCTTAGCAGCTGCCAATGGATGCTTGAGGCAGTTGAGCAACACCCACCTCGATTTACAACTCTGCTTTGCTTGGTATTTCAGAGAAGGGCCAGCAGACTTGGGGAAAACAGAGGAACTGGCAGGTCTGAGCTTTCAGCAGCTTGTGAGATGCCCTCACCTAAGGAACAACTTTGAGACATATGATAAAGGGATGTGTAATGTGGCCACTTTGGGAAAAGACTGTGCTTTGCTGAGCTGCCTCTTTCCTCTGGTGCTCCATGACCTGCAGGGTTGTTGCTGTGATGGGTGAGCTCTTTTTCTCTAGCAATTAGAGAAATCTGCTATTTACTAATTAGAAGTGCAATAGTGAATGCTTTTCCTGAGAGATATGTCAGTATAGGTTAATTATGCTCAATTGGCTTGTGTGTGATTACATTTGTCACAAACTATTTAAAGGATGACTGTGATTTGATGAGCTTGACTATTGAACATCGTGGGGGAGAAAGAGAGACTTTCAGTGGCTGGTTTGGTATAAAGAAGCTTAACTCTAAAGCTCTGCCTTTCATGGTCTCTATTTGCAAAGTGAGAGTGAGTGGTCCAACACTTAAAATGTTTGAGATCCAGGAAAATGGCTTTTGACATCATAAAATCTTAGCCTGGGGGGAATAAAAGGCTGCATGAAAACAAACACAGGAGTCAGTTAACCTGTTATGTGCAGGTTAACTCACGTGTGACATAACTTACGCCTGACTTCTTACTGTAAATATTGTGGTCATATTGGGATGAGTTTTTTCTCCTCTCAGTGCTGCTTTGGTCAGAAGCACATAACTGACTCATTCCTGCATCTGGGTATTGACGTCATTGTGATGCACTTTTCATTTCTAGCATGAGTGTTCTAGCCTCTCTGGTAGGGAATTTAAAAGAATACGTGGTGCCGTTTATTATTAATGAGAAGTAAATGAACTAGAAAAATGACATTCGTGGGCTTTCCAACTCATTCTCCATTGCATTGAACATATTGGACATCAGAGCCTGTCAACACAGTCATCTGAAAATGTCTCCTTCAGTATTTTGCTCCTAAGAGCCTGAATTATTCATTAGAGATTTTACTATGTTAACATATTCTTATGATCACATTGAATTTGATTCCAGTGCATGGAAAAGTGCTGTTTGCATAAAACCAGATAAATGTAGTAATGCTTTATCAGCCACCCTTCTAAATCTATCGTAGCAAGTCAGAGCAGAAAGAAGCACAAAGTAATGTCAGATCATGTAAAATTGAAGTGTTTGTAATAGCCAAGGTGATCATGGAGCGCTAGTGAAGAAGTTTCTAGTTCTTGGATGAGCAGAAAGAAATAACAGATGTCTGGATTTAGGAAGCTGACATGTTTTAGTCTGTGGGGTGAGGGGTCTGCAGCAGGATGACCTCCATGCTCAGGTCCACATGTGCAATGCAAGGCACAGCACTATGGTGCAGGTAGTCAGGAATGCCCTGGCCAACATGGAATACTTCTGAGCACAACAGAAAGTGGTGAGGGCGTGGAGTCCTGGTCAGTTCCTGCTTGGGAAAAGGGAGGGAGCTTTATTTTCTTGTGGAGTTTTGTTGGCTTTGGGATTTTTTGGTGGGGTTTTGTGTGTTCGTTTGTGGGGTGTTTTGTTTGGTTTTGTTTTTCTGAGACTGTCAGAGCCAAAAGGGGATGTGTTGAGTACAAATCGGCTGACACCATAGGGTGCCAGGGATGTCTCTTGTCCACCTGTCCCTTCCCTGATCAACTTCAAAGGCCTCTGCAGTTGGCTGTATGAATCTCCTTGTAAACCAGACGCCCTGGTCTAGGTCACAGCTGGAATTCCTTAGCTGCCCAGGAGCCATGGGCAAGGGATGCCCCTGTTTCCCCATCCAGAGGCAGTGCCTGAGCCCAGCCAGAGCTGTCAGCAGGAGCCTCCAGAAGCTGAGCAAAACTCAACTGTCCAGCATTCTCCAGGGCGCACAGTGGCCATTCCCACTAACTCTGCCTGGGCTAAGCAAGGGAGAAGCAGGATGACTGTCATTTCGTCGTCTGTTTTCAAAACTTCGTGTTACTCTCTCGCCACTCAGCAAGCATTGGCTCTTGATCTGTGTGTTGGAAATAGATATATTATAAGTATTAGAGGTGTTTTCATACCTAACGTGCTGCAATTCAGCTCAGAATATTAAAGGAAAAACTATTTTAGAGTTTGCTGCCTGGGGATACGTGAGTATTTTTGTAACAGGAGTTTATGCAAAACCGACCGAACTTCAAATATTCGTATTTTGTGGATATGAAGTTCAGCGTAGATATTTGATTGTTGTTGGGAAAGAGGTGCTGTATTGTGCTGATTGCTAATGACTGCATTGCTATTGAGCCTCATTGGTAACAAAATCGTGCCAGGACTGCATTCCGAAGAGTTTGACTGCTGCACATTTCCACCCAAATGGAGGGCAAATGCAGTCCTGTGCAAGGAAGTTAAAAAGTAATGCTGCATCTGACACCTTTGTGCACTACTCCTACCTATTTTGGAGGCAGAAAAAGAGCTGAATTCAGGAGCAGAATAATCATTGCTAATTATGGCTTAAACCTACGGAACCTTTGGTTTTCTGGGGTTTAGCTTTGAACAGACTATTTTTAAAAAGCCCTCAATGTGTCTTAAGTTACTGTTTTTAGCACATGTTCATGGAGCTTTGAGAGCTGTTTGCAGGCCATGAATGGATGTGAGGTAAAGGAGGTGGAGAAAAGGCCACAGTAGATTTCATAACACCGTTTGGTGAGGAAAGGAGGCAGTGGGCAGTAATGGAGCCTCTGTGTCAAGTAGGAGCATCAGAGTTTGAGCCTCTGAGGTCTGAATTCTACCATAGTACAGCAATTCTCAAACAAAGCAGCCTCCCCCCTGTATGCTATGGGTATGAATGTCAGCTCTGTCAGGCATGGCCCAGCCCTGGCAGTGTTCAAGGCCAGGCTGGACACAGGGGCTTGGAGCAAGCTGCTCTAGTGGAAGGTGTCCCTGCCCGTG
>WYDI02032182.1:0-56658 GCA_009867235.2 Psittacus erithacus
GTGAATGCTCCATCCCTGGCGGTGCTCAAGGCCAGGTTGGACAGAGCCTTGGGTGACATGGTTTAGTGGGAGGTGTCCCTGCCCGTGGCAGGGGGGTTGGAGCTAGATGATCTTAAGGTCCTTTCCAACCCTAACTATTCTATGATCTATATTTTACTCTCTTTCTACAGCGCAGCTAGCTACCTGAGCCACTCAAAATGTTTGGAGGCAAAACTTTGAAACTACTTCACTGACACTGGATTTGATGTCCTTTTAAAGAACATGTACATAGTTCAATGCATTAACTATAGTGTAGTTAATGACTAGTGTAGACAGAGAAATGCTCTACTGTTTCCAGTTCCTAAACTACTTTCCAAGATAGCTCATCCACAAATATCCTTGTATGACTGCACAAAGCTGACTAGTAGCATGCAGTCATTCTCTTTTTTTACCTGCAGAGGAGAAGTCAAAAACTTGTATGTCTTTCCAGAGCTGTTCAGCCTCCAGCTAGCTTTTTTAAAGAACAGTAGTTTCTCTTGTACGTTAATTTTCATGTACACATTATTGTTCTTATCTGTTTTCTCATATAGGACACCAAAGCCCCTGCCTTTTCTTGGAGGCCAACTCAGTAACAGCTTCTTTGCTATATCAACTCTCATGATGGAAATCAGTAATTTTGTACTGTACAAACATTGCCCTACATTACTAAGGTCAGCAGGTAATATCCAGGCAGGTAAGCACAGAAGCTAAACAGTCCTCTTAATTTCATGGCAACTTGTGTGGTAAAGGCTGAGTATATCCTGATTCCTAGAAACTCAAGAAGAGCGCACTTACCACACTAACTCTTATGAAGTCATCTTTTAAAGGCAGAAAAGCAAAGCTACTGCTGGGAAAGGTTAACTCACATAGGACTGGTCTTTGTGGGAAGGCTGCATCACGTTAGAACAAGACAAACCTAGCAAGACTGCATTACCTTGCTTTGCTGCAGGCTAAGAACCAAACACACACACAAAGAATCTAACACAGTTCACATGACAAGCAGTAACTTGTCATATCACAGGAATTCAGCCCTAGCACAGTACAATACATGCGTAATTCAGCATACAGCACAGATAAATTCTTATCTCACACTACAGCAGCTAGTTGCAGTTAACCTCATAGTGTATTTCCTACAGCCATGCTCCATAAGATGAAACATACTCTAGACCATGGAAATTTCCCAATGCAAGCCATTACAGATAGCTATTTCTATAAAATCTACCTCTTCAGCTTCAGGGGATTTTGGGAACACCAGGAGGGCAATAACTTGTATCACACTTTTCCTCATAAGAAGTGTCACGGAGTCTAGACCCAACAGGATTAAAGTGAGAATCTTCTGTTCACTAACAACTCTCAGTTGCTTCAGCACCACCACGGGCACAGGATGTGTTTTCCTGAAGGTCGACAATTCTGATCTCTGTACAAATTCAAACCCTTATAGCAAAATTCTTCACAAAATTAGGTCTCCTGGCATTCTGTAGCAGCTGCTACAAAAATTACTTAAGATTTAACATGTTTTTAATTTGCACAACCAGAGTGCATCATGGCAATCCAAATTGTTTTTCTAACACATAAAGGCAAATTTGCAGCCAACACCAGATAATGCAACCTCAAAGACTCTTTCCCCATTCCTACCCTACTTCCCCATCCAAAGAAGCTTCCAAGAATATAATTTACTGGAAAAAATATGGCACTGAGTATTTTCTCATTTTATATTTTTTATAGGCTTGCTCTCCTAGGAGACACAAAATCATCTCAAATCCATCTCTTAACTGGCAAGATGTGATCCAACTTTAACAGAATACAACCAAGAGTTTCTTTTGAAATGAATAATCTTAGCAGGAGATATTTTCATTTGACTACAACACCTTTGTGAAAACTGGTATATGTGGTATTTGCACCACTTCCAAACCCATGCACTTCCATTAAATTCCATCAATCTCTTCACTTCCAATATTACAAAACACAAAACCCCACAGGCTAACAAGAAACAGTGAACCACTGAGCATAATCATGATTACATCAGACCTTTCTGCCACTGCTTTGACTTTCAGCTGCTTTTAAAGTTGTGCTGTACCGTGATGTGCAAAAACTATTTCTGGTCTCCAGTTGATACATCTATGGATTAACATGAAACTTATTTATCCAGCACTGAAAACGGATCGTTCTGTATGTACATTTAGGCTACAGTGTGTGAAGTGGTCCCTCATTACCTCTAAGTATTTCTAAGAATGTGGAGGAAGAGGTTGCACACTGCTAGCTGCTTCATCATGTACTTCTGGATCATGTACTTTTGATTCTGAAAAAGCACATGAAAACAGTTACATGCACACACTGCCAGTCTTCATTTTCATTTTTTTCCATGTATATTGTCCAAAAGAAAGTGAAAAACATCTCTAAGAAGCAAAGAAATAGTGGCTAGATTTAAAATTCAGAGGCTGTCCTAGTGCTCTTGCACGGCACATCAGCAGTAGAGGATTCTTGGTGGAGGGGAGTGTGGTGGTGTGAAAAAACTTCACAACAAACTAACCATAAGAAATGCATCGCATAAATTCCCTATTGCTGGTTTCTTCAACAAAATTCAAACTTATTTATTGGAAAAACAGATTTATTTCCACAAGTCAGAAGCCGTTTGTTCGGTTCTGGGGAAGACATCTATTTTAATATTTATAAAATGTAGTCTAGTCACAAAATATCAAGGGAGAACTCAACAACTGCTTATTGTGAAGCTGAGGTATCTAAGTCCGTAAATGGCAGTGCTGTATTTTTTCGTAAGATGCAAAAACAATGTAAAACTGCTCCACATTCCAGGACACATACACTAGATAGTCAACTTAAGTGAGAATGAAGCATATGAACTAGAATTACCATTTTAAAATTGAAGATGTCAAAGAAAAAGCACATAAGAACAGACTGAAAATTAAAACTGTGTTTTGATATATTTCTAACACAGCTTTCATTTCCCTTCCAGCACAAACATGTTTCTTGCAACAATGATGGGGTTGCTACAGTACTTCTTATCTGACATAACCTTCTTTATGTCAACATATTTTAAATGAAGAGCACAGCATATTAAGTCTAGTTCTAATGAGAAGTGTATAAACATGCACTATGGAAAGTGGTTAGGGAATTAATGTCAAACCAAGCAATTTGTTTGGAAAAAGTAAGATCTACACAGGAAGGAAAGCAGAAGTCAAAAATCAGTGTGGCTGAGGAACAGTTCTTAAGATCCATGAAATCCTTAAATCTGGTTGAAGCAGGAATTGAATTAACTCTCCAGAAGCTTTTGTGGACAAAAATAAAATAAGAGTTGACTATAACATAAAATTGTCAGACCTCATCAATGTGTGAGATATAGAACTCAATTATTTCACAAAAGAAATAACACACCTAGGAAAAGAGAAAGTTTACTTAAACTGTATAGAAGCATTTACTAAAAATCAGGTATCAAGTGTTCGGTAAAATGCACAAAAGGTGAAAAAGAAAAACATTTTTACCATAAAAGGTAAAAAAACAAGGCTAAAGATACAAAACAATTTTTGAAATGTTATAGTTGGATCTACAGGGACCAAGCCTTTTACTGCAGAAGATGTAATGTAACTGCCAAAATGCCAACTACTTATTATTTCCAAAGCAGGCTTTCTCCACAGCGTTACTTTCCCAGTCTTTCTTGTGTGACTATCACAACAGACAGCTAAGTTCCAGGTTGTGACATGAGCCAGTACTGTGCAGAAGTACAAATGTGTACTACTTCCACTGCCTAGGCTCCTAAGTATCGAAGCAGAATCTCATGCACTGCATTAGTGCACATCATGAGTCAGATAGCACATGCCTGGCAGGGAGGCTGATACACCACCACATCAAAAGGATCGCTCTAACATGCAAAAAATATCAAGACTTACATTTATTCAATTATATGTCCAAAGATTATTCTATTCCAATTATAGCTATCTAAAATGCTAAATATCTAACTTGTTATCATGGACTAAGATCTCATTATTGCCAAAGAAAAAAGGCAAATGCATGATTCATGCCATCTTAACAGAGCACTCTGACCTAGGATAGATGAATCATCTCACAGAGAGATTTCTCTTTCTTATCAAGGCAACCTCACTTAAAACTTGGTATCTAACTACCATAGGGTTAAAATAAGGCAGTAGGTCCCCCTTCCTACTGCCCCACAGTTCAAGAGGGGGCAGTTAAACACTACTCACTGACAGAAAATCTCTCCAACAAAATCACATATTGCCTAAATTTTTCTTGCATTGCAGGAAAGTAAAGCGGTTTTGTATCCCATACTACTCAAAAGTCTACCCACAGCAACAAAACCCACATTGCCTCCTCCTAAGAGAGGCAAGCTACATTTGAGATGATATGGCATGAATTAGAAATGTATTAGCACACAAAGTGGATACTTACAGAAACAGTCGAGCTGGGCGTATTTGTACCATAGCCAGAAGAAGGGAGAGAAGCCAAAGACCAGCGGCGCCCATCAGTCCTATTGTAAAACTGAGGTTAGTCAAATGAACACTGAAGTACCCTACCACAGAAACATCTATGGAAGTATTACTGTGTAAAACTGCATAGAAACTGGGGGTTTTAAAAAATTAAAACTTTCACAGAGCACCACAATAAACACTCAGCAAGCATGACTGGGGCTTACACATTTTTTTCTAGTTAAAGATCTATGAGATGAAACAACCAGAAAGTGGATGAACAGCTCCACAGAATCTGTATCTCACTGAACACACAGAAATGGACACAGAGAACAGCTCCACAGAATTGGTGTCTCACTAAACACACAGAAATGGACCACAGAGAGTGTTCACAACTCTCAGGTCCATCAAATGAAAATTAATGAGAAGCAAATTAAGAACTTGTGAACAAAAGCAACCCACAACGCTCTGAAACAGAATAACCACCACAGCCTGCTTGAAACACAGGGTAGTGCTTAAGTTACATCAGTACAGGATACCATCAAGCTAGTAGGGTAATATCAAATAACTGCAAAGAATAATGAGGTAAAAGCAAATTTGTTAGAGGTTAGGTATGTAAATCAGGAAAAAAAAATTTTGCAGCAAATATTATGCTCACTCTGAACAAAACAGAAAAGAAATCATGACCAAATGTAATTTCTGCTCTTTACCACTCCAGCTGAACAACACAGAACTTGAACATTCAGAATGACAAATCAAATAACAACCATGGGAGTCGTGTTTGGATTTTTGAAGGGGTAACATTTACCATTTACCTGTCATTTCGGTGCCCATGACTGGAGTACAATTGTATCAAGTATGTAAAAAAAAAAAAAAAAAAAAAGGGCAAAATAATACATAAGTAACAAGATACAACAAGTTTTATTAACAAACAGTATGATAGTGGAGAAAAGGAAAACAAGTGAATTAAAGCTGTGTTTTACAGTCAGTACAAAGATCATCTCTCAAGCCCGATTTACACAAAAAAGTGTAATTCCAAAAAGGAGAAACTGAAGTCACATTAAGTCAGAAATGTTAAACTTCTTGATGCAGTTTACTTATCCGTCAAGCTAACTGTCTAAAAAACCCCTTGCTTTTCTCCATTGTAATTCTTTATTTCCTAGTCCCTTATATCCATCCACAAGCTACAACTCACGTCTCTAGAGCTTTGAATACATACAGAGTGAGGAAAAAAAAATCCCCTACAGTACATAATTAGTATCCTCAGTGAGTGGGGGGCAATGGATGGAAAAGGAATATCCATGCACATGTGACATCGTGTTTCTTCAACCTGCTTTGTCACATACACACACTGTTCTTCCCTTCGTCTACATTGTCATTAAATATACAAAATATAACAGAAAAGGCATAAAGTCAGAAGTCTGAAAACTGCTCTGACTAACCACAGGTCATTTTATTAACCAAGATGAATCCTATGACAGGTTATATGAAGACAGCCACAACACACATACCAAATTCATAAGAAATTTTTACATTAATGCCATTTTAAAACTAAGCGTCATCGAGCATTACAAGCTCTAAAAATGGTCAAAATCCACATGATACAGTGGTAAAGAAATTAACTTTTTCCTCCTGAATTTTAAGGTTCGCAAAAACATAATGATTTAAACTTTCTGTTGATTACTTGTGGGAAAGGAAGACTACTTCCTGCCTCCTGTATTTCTAAGTAATGTCTGGTCTTTCACATTTGTTTTTTCCATTATAAGCTATTTCTGTATTTAATGTATCTTTCTAAAAATATGCTCACAAACAAATGTAATCTACAAAGAGATAACCTGCCTTTTTTTTAAAGATGTTATCAGAAAGAAGCAGATTCAAAAGAACTATTCTAAGGTGTTGATTAAAGAAGTTACATCATATGCTATTATGAAGATTGACAAGATCTACTGTCACAGATGAATTAGATTCAGATAAAAGGATTACACAAGTAAAGTTTTCTCTCCTTTGCAGCCTTTAAAAGGAGTTAAGCCATTTCCTTCCACTTACTTTTGAGAGCTTGTGGGTGCTACTTTTATTGAACAGACCCCTCCCATTGAAAATGCAACAGTTACAAGCCTGGCACAAATGACAAAGAAAGCCGAAGCATTTCAATTTCGTTTTTTCCACATATACTCTTGGGTCAAAATGCAAACTGCCTACCCTCCCAGGCTTAGTTAATGAAGATATTATCGGAGGTAAGCTGACAAGGTGTTAAGTGATAGGGAACCACAATGGCAAGAACAGGCAGTCTCCAATGACATGTTATCAACTCCAGTTACGGTTCATTTAATAATAATTTACTTCATAGATCACTTCAAATTCACTTTAGATCTTCAAAAATTCTACTAGCATCAATTAATCCTCACAACACTCTTATGAAGAGCTGACTGTAGTACAGACTGTGGAACAGGTCAAGGTCAAGTATTAAAGGTATGGTGAGCATACCAGCTGCTGTCAGTAAAATCAGGCCCTGAACTCAGGACCTCTATTAAAAGTGCTCTTATAAGTGATGCAGTTACACTGTTAAGGAAAAAAAAAACCACAACAAACGCGAGGGGGAGAGTGGAGGCGGGGAGGAGGGGAAAGTAGCTTAGAATTTTCCCAGTTCTCAGCAGATGAGGAGACAGCGTCTAAACTGGATCCACTGCAATTAAGTCATTATTTTTATTCTTTTGGTGTTTTATTCAAAAAGGTACCACTGCATGGTATAAATCATCCCGTACAACTTAATTGCAGCTGAGGTTTAGGAGAGTTTATATGAGTGCGATAACACTTGTCATTCTAAGTGATAGACTTGACAGATGTATTTGCAATCATCTTTTAATGTCTGCGTCCAACACCATTTCCTCTATGCAAAATACACGCTGCATACTACAAACCATCTCTTACCTTCGTGCAAAAGAAAAGTGCGCCGAGGCACTGGGAGAGAAATTCCTAGGGCTGTCTTGAGGGCTGTTTCCTGTTGGGGGGATACACAGAGAAATAATTATAAAGCAGGAAGAAAAAAAAAAAAAAAAAAGAAAATCAAGCCAAAGAAAGGAGAAAAAACTCAAATGCTAAAACCCATGCAGACATACTAATCCAAACATATCCAGGCATGTTAGAAACTGATTTCAGAATGTCTTCTGTCACAGTCTCTGAGAAAATAAATACCGAATCTTATTTTACTAGCATTTCACTTATGTTTGACTTTTAGTTACTGGATTTTTGTAACTCATATTTCGCTCTTTGAGAATTCTCAAATTTATTTGAGAATAGAAGCTTAAAAAAACACAGTATATTAGCTAGAAACAAGCAAGGTTCTTTTGTATCACACAAAACATCTGAAAGATAGAAAAATCATGATCAGTGTGACTTAGCCCTTACACAAAGTCTCTGCAGCACTTCCACCTGAGCTTTATTGTGATTTTTTCATTACTTGCTTTTTCTTCGCTCCAAAACAAGTAAACAAAACACACTGAATGATTTTTTTTCCCCTTTTGTTCTGTTAGACCTAGGCATGGTAACACAACCACCGACTGTGATGACACAAAGCAACTGCACATTGTGAACAGGTTGTAACTTAAGGGTCTGTTACTTCTTCATATTGAGTGCAGAAAGAAGACAGCTGCTGAGAGCTGCTCCTGCCACCTCTGCCCCTTCACACCTACAGCTAGAGGAGACACATACCTGAGAAAGAAATAAAGATGACCTGTGGGGAAAACCGAAAACAAAACCCCAAAACCTAAAAGGATTCAGTTTAAAGTAAGCACTGACATACAGGTAAAACTCAGTCTTTCCTTAAACAAGGAACAGACTGAAACAACAATACGTTAGAAGAAATACATTTGTTGTAGCATTTTATAACATTAAGCAACAGATAAACAAAGCTCTTATGTACCCAGTTAGAAACAACATTTCATGCTTGAAAACTGCTAAGTACATGTGAAAATGCCGGTACAACAGAATCCTTAACAGACTGTCAAGTGGCCTTGATTTCTGCTCAAATTTTTGAATTAGCATTGCATTTATAATAGTGATGGCCTTAACAGATCCCACTGAGTCTACCCAAAAAGCATAATCACAGAGCCATTTAGGTAGAGAATGCAGAGAACACCACCCCCACCACATTCTTTTGACTAGAAGCTGATGCAAGATGCTTTTCGAGCTGTACTTAAATCACGTCTTTGCAGCTGCTCTTATGGCCCCAGGAGACAAGGACTCCAGTCTCGATGGCCAGTACCTCCAACTTCTTTTTGCCCGTTTATCATGGTTGAACTACACTCTTCTGACATGCTCTCCTCCTCCTCCAGAAGACCCCGGCTTCTTCATTACCCTTCAGCAGTTTTGAGGAGCTCAAGAGTTTTAAGACAGCTTGGGGAGGTGAAGGGGGAAGAAGCAGAGAGAATTTCAAACCACACATGTGCATCTTTATTTGGGGACCCACATAATTTATTTTGCCCTGCATTAGCTGCAAACACCAAATTACTGACAGCAACAGTTTAATTTGACAGCTAGCTGGATTTCTTTTTCTACTACCAGAGCTTGTTTACAAAAGAGAAGCTAAAAAACAATGATCTTAAAAAAAAAAAGTGACACTGCAGATAAAACAGTCACAAACTTTAGCTACTGCACTAGAAAAAAAAACAAACCAGCCGTAACTTGAAGTATGTCACTGACTTAATCTGTCCTTTTTCCCCCTCTTATCTACCTTAAACTCTGACAAAAAGACAGGAATTAGGCTTTACGTGGCAAGATGCAAACAGCTTCTGACAGGAAATAATTTGACAAACCAGCATATGGGGGTTTGTAAACAAACTCCTTTCCTCTGATAGCCATTTTAAAGTTAAATATGGATATATACACATATTTAACAGAAATCAAGGACATGACTAACTGCCCATCAGTTAGAACATATGCGCAAACTTCACATACAAGCAAAACACCACGACGGAAGAATGCAGTGATTTTATAGCTATTACAGTGGTTTTGAGGAAACACAATGGTGCAAACTACCTGACTTGAATCAACACAGATCACTTCCTTACAGGCAAAACCTGAAGAAGTCAAAAGTCTTACTCCGGAAGAGCATCAGATCCTGTTATTAACAAAATCAATTTGCAAGCACTATTTCCAAATGAGCTTTTAAAATAACAGAACTGGTAAAGCCATATACATAATGTCTGGATACTAAATCCTTCAGGTTTATCTAGAAGTCTAAGAACACAAGCCTGGAAACAGAGAAAGGAAATCCAAACCCTAAATGACTGTAGAAACAGCTAGTGCTATTGTGGTTCTAAGGTAGAGTGTTCCAGAAAAGCAAGACAGGTTAGAAACAGAGTCCTATACATGACCTTCATCCATCACAGCATCCATCTACCCATCTGCAAGTCAATACCTGGGAGACTTTCAAACAAAAACCAGAGCCAGTTAACTCTCTGCCCATATGTGCAGTGCTTGCTTATTAGTCAAATCCCACTGTTATTTGGGATCTGCTGGCTGTTGTATGTTTTAGTCCTAGGTTATCTCTATGCTGCTGAGATAACTGTCAATGTTTCTGACCTGTTAAAGTAAACCTGACTGATGGCCAAGCATTAGGAAAGTAATTACTTCCAGCATCCTCTGGGAGACACAATGAACAGGCAATCAACATACCAAAACAATTCTCCACCCCATGACATCAGACAAGGTAGCTCATTTTGCAAACAGCTATTGTTAAGAAAACTGAATGGAGAACATTTCAATAGTGATTGCTTTGTACATAGGGTCAACAAGTCCTGTGCCTTTGCCAAAGAGGTAAGATATTTTAAATATTTTAAAAAGGCATGTCACAGTCATTGTGTACTGTTAATGTCTACTTACAAAACAGTTTCAGATACAATGACTTTGTTAGTACTGAGGGAATAACAGATTAATAATTGTTATCCAAAATTCCCACTGGATCAAAGACAAATCCAGCCTGATTAATTAAGTTATTATTTGAAAGTCTTTTAAAATGAATCATAGCACATCAGCACCACAGTAATACAATGTAACAATGGGTCATAGGTTCCACTGTGTCAATTTAGTTCATGGTGAGCCTACCCTGCTAAATCAACAATACACAAGGAACCATCCACCAACAGTTAAAAGGTCTGACTTCCATGCAGTAACAAATGTTGCCGGCCATCAGAACACGCAGCTGGGCAGCAGAATCCCTTTGACTACTTCTGTAGATGCTTTCCACTGGGATCCACTCACAGGCGAGGAGCTCAAAACCTGGATTAATCATGCTTCACACCAGCAAACAACTTTGGCCAGTACAGCAAGGATGGTTTGCATGCTCCTTAAATCCGTTTACCAGGATGCTTTGCATGTTCTGACCACTACTTAAAATAATGCCAGCGCTATGTTTTAATCAGATTCAATTTAGAAGACAGTTTTATCTGCATGTAACTGACCACTTACAATTTCCTCTCCTGCCCTGAACTAGTAAAAAATGCTCTGAAATTGCTGTAACAGTTCTATTTTACCCCAAAGCAAGACTAAGTAACCTCTTATTTTAGCAAAACCATTTCTGTTATTCTACATGTGATAACAGTCAGAATAATTTAAATATTGTATTATTTTCCTTCCTGTAATTATCTTTTTTCTTTAAAAAAAAAATATTCAGAAGCTTGCTTTAATCTTTAGCTTTCAGCACTCCCATATTTCACCATGAGAGGTGAAATTCATTTCTAAGGTTTCATTCATTTAGAAAGCTAGTCCTCCTTTCCCCAAATTCCAGTTAACCCAGCCTATAGCTAAAGCAAAACAGCACAGAGCCTGCATATGAGAGGTATCCTTCTTTGCTTCAAATACACTGCAGTAAGTCAGTACTCATTTTTGCATGTCTCGGACAACACCTACAGGATTTTTAACCTACAGTTAGAAATCCAGGGATACTAACTCTAAATTTGAGGCACACACACAAATGCCTCCGGTGTGATTCAAAGGCAAACAAACAAAAATACATGGTGAACAGCTAAAGTTTGTTTTTCAAACAAAATAATCTGCTGCAAACAGTAAGCCCTAATGAGGTGAAATCAGAATACCAGCAGTCAGTACTCTAACAGTGTCTACCTAGAAAGGTCTCAGCAGACCTAAAACATCCTAGAAAAAGGCTTACAGGTGTAGGTTAAGAATTCCTTGGCCTTAAATTTTGCTCCAGGCAATTGCAAAAATTCTCAAATTTATTGAATCCAACACAAAAGGTCATGCCATAATTGGTGAACATTTCTTCAAGAACACTCATGTTCTGGTATGTATGTCCAGCACATGTTTCTTTTCCTGTTCCATGAAGAAAATACCTCCGATTGATTCAAATGACAATACAGGCTTTTCAGTCTTCCGGCTGCTAAGGCAAGCAAATAGTCTTTCAGTCTGACAAAAAACGCCCTCACATTCTATCCTACCAGCCTTTCTCCTTCATCATCCCATTTGAACATGTATGATCATAAAAACATACAGTACTCCAGATGAAACCTAATTAGGATAGTGTATAGTGGCACAAAATCTTCCAAATTCAACTGAAAATTACTTCCTTCTTATGCATCTTCAGAGTTTTGATTTCCAAAGCTACACTAGACTGATCCTTGCAAACATCATTTGATCCAAAAAAATGCAGTCAGGTCCTTCCATGAATTCCTTACAATTTACAAACAGTTGAGTCCAGTAGACATTTCTGTTACTGATCCCCCAGCACAAGATGATTCATGTTGCTATGTAAATTCATGGTTTTTTCAGTCCTCAAGATCATTCAGTCACTTCAACACAGTTTCTGAATGCTGTTTCATACTTTATGTCTTCCAAATTTTCATCAGCTACAGTAATCTCAAGCCAATGTCACTTATGAGAAGAATTACAAGGTTTGGCCACCAAACCAACACCTGAGGACTTTACTGATAACCTTCTCCCTTTTTATAGTATTTCTCATTCTAGCACAACCCCCGTCTTCTTCCCTTCAAACAATTTCCTACTTAACTTGCAATTCTTGTTCTACTACCTGTTGTCTTAGTGGCACCACATGAAACATTTATTAAAATACAGACAAGTACGATTTACAGTATTGCTCTTATAAATCTTGTTCCTTCAGCAGATACAATTAAACAGCACCACATGTGACTATTAATCATTAGGGGTTGGCATGACCCACAGGAACAAGCTCCTGTGCCTACTGAGGCGGGGACACCTGAATGCCCTGACTTGCCGAGATAACAATCAATTTGCAGGCTGGGTGGCGCAGAGGACCTGCCTAAACAACAGAAGCCAGTCAGCTGGAAAAGCCCATTAATGACCAGGGCACCAGATATTGTCTGAACTTGATGCTGAAGTTCCTTGCTTCTCACAATTTTGAAGGTACCCACAGTTCATGCAAAAATTAAAAGGATCTTTCAGTAGGTTTCCAGATCAGATACTAAACGCAAAGGATGTCCAAACAACTAACTTAAAACACTTACTAAAAATGACGAAGGTCTGAACCCAAATAATGCGGTATAGATTAGTTTTCTGTTTTCATTACAAAAGAAAGACTTTACGTAGTTAAAGTTGATATTATTCTTCGTCATCTTTACACCCTTTCACATCTTTACGTGTAAGAGACTTCACACGCAAACTAAAATCTGATTTTCCATCAACACAAATTATCTCTGCAGGTCCTGCACAGAGAAAAAGGGCATTACATGTACTGTATTAGTAATTAAAGTATATAGCTGAGATATATAATACCTACTGTATACATGTCTGTCTCCTATCTTCATTTCAACGCTCAGACTCAGACCTTATACTTATTCATATGCTCCCAAGCCTTGGATTGCTTATTGCTCTAATAACTTTTCTCTAGCCCGTGAGCCTTCACAGTCACTGTTGCTTGCAAATGAACCTACCCCTTCTTTGACAGGTGCTACTTGCACGCTATTTGTGCCCCCTAAAATATACTTACTTTATCAGTGTGGTGCTGTCTCACCTGTCCATCCTTCCCATCCTACCATATGAATGTGAGAATGACCGAGATAGTAAGGCTAACAAAAAAACTTTACGTAAGTATTCAATGTTTGTCCAGTTTAGCTTGCATCTGCGCAAATTAACAACAGACACCTGCGTAGGAATGATCCTCTGTCACCTCCAGACTAAACAATGAAAACTAGGGAGGAAGAAGAAATTTGCCTGAGACCTCTGTATGACTTTCTTATATGGGGCAATTATCATCACCGTAAATTTGGGACACTGGTCCTTCTCAAAGCATGTCTTTTTAAACTACAGAACAGCCAATATCTTCAGCGCAGACTACATCTGGGAGAAAAACAGGACCACAAAGGAAAACATGGGTATAAAATGCACCTCAAAAAACTGGTTATGTTCAAGCTTTTCTTCTAAAATAGAGCAATACTCCTCACACGCAATGTTTTGTCTAACACTAACCCAGATTGTTATGACCACTTAGCAGCAACCTGAGCTCCTGAGAAGGTCTGAAGTAATGACACATTGCTCCCAAGGGTGAAACCAGGCCTCTAAATCATTGTCTGCAGATACCAAAGATGGAAACATTCTTGAGCAAAGCCACAGTTACTGGCATGAGTGCTAATGCAGTCTCTAAGAGAGCTTCACATTGAGATTCATAACATGCCTTCATGCATCTTGCTTCAGTTGACACAGAGGATGCATTAACACTTTTTTGGCCCTCAGAGATGTGAAGTAATGGGGGAAAAATAACCCCAACCCAACAGGTAGCTTAAACTAGTGGCCCCAATAAATCTCATTCAGGTATGAGATGCAAGCAAAGGTAACAAAGTATGTATTTTGCTTTTCTTCCCAACAAGCAATGGATTAACACAGGAGGGCAGAGGGCAGTTGTAAATCCAAGGATATCCTCATGAAGGATGAAAATACTGACTCTTCAGATACCTCTGAGTCACTGAATTCCCAAGCAATGCCAACAATCTTACTATGACTTACTCTCATACTAGGTATTATGTAATATTACACATTAAGTCATACTAAGACTAAGAAAGGCCAAGGGTAACACTGAGGATTATCATGATGATAATTACTAGAAATTGATCCTGAGTGGATTTTGAAGAGTCTGACAATCTTGATTCTCTTTAGCTTGAACAGCCTATAAGAAAGGGGTAAGAACCTACCATCCCTGGTAAGATGGCCAAAGTACCCTGACATTAGGGAGTACAGCGTGGGATACAGGAACCTAAGAGAAACAATTCTGGCCGAAAAGCTTTAATAGTATGAAAGCAGAAGACAAAATGATTCTAAAAGGGCATGAGCAACCAGGGGCATGCATAATTTATGCATCTTTCTATTGGAATTACTCAGCCACAGCAGGTTATGTCCTTCATTTTCCCACTTCATGCAATCCAGAAGATGCCCAAAAAGAAACTTCTGCTTTTCACAAAAGCATGTTAGCCTTTAAGTGATTTGAAATACAAGTTGAAAGAATAAATAATTTTTGCCTGCCAAATTCCAGGTGATACCTAATTGATCACTACACAAAACAAAAAGCCTGTTAAGGGTGATTCTGAACATGCTTTGACTTGAAATTGCCTCTTCAGGGGACTAGTCTAGGCAAACTGACCAGCTGAGCTAGGAGCCACTGCTTGTGTGAATATATACTGTAATTAATTATACTTAAGAGGTAAGCTACTAAGAGAGACAGCCACACACATGCAAATTTTCATCACATATGATATTTCCTAGTGCTACTGAAATGTTTGGCACACACACCTTGGGAGAATGTATCAGCATTAAGAGAACCTATTGTATCCTGGTTAACTGGAGAAGTTGCCAAATTTCGGCAACAGGTTTTTGAATACACAGTATATACTGCTCAGTTTAAGGGAAAGAACAGCTTACACTTAACCTCTTAATCTTTATAGTATCACTTTTCCACCTCCAGAGCTACTTGGTAAGAGTTGTGAAATCAGCAATATTATTCCCATTTTATGGTTTGAAAAAGACACAAAAACGTCATGCAACTTGCTATGAGTCCACTGCCAGACAGGAACTCTTTGGCATCTACCAAATACACAATATATATTCAGCTCCCAGGTAACATGTGCTGATCACTCCATACTTCTGAAGCCTTCTAGGCATTGTGTGTCCAAGCCATGAGTTTCCAAATAGGTGGTGTAGTCACTCATTGCAGCAGACACACTAGCTCTCACAGCAAGCACTGTGTATTGCTTTCATCAGTCAGAACAGCACACTAAAGCCTCTTTCTGTGGTGACCGCAGATTCCCTGTGCCAAACCACAATTCCTGCATTTGAGAGACCCAGAGAGGGATCCCAAACATTACTACATTAAATTCTCAGTTTTAAAATAGTCTGCACCATATTTTTCTTTGTTTGTTTTTTTAAATGCTGTGCTGCCTTGACCTCTACACAAATCTCCATGTTGTCTGGATTTCTGATGTGACAGCCTGCTGCTCAGGGTGAAAATCACCACTATATTTTCTCTAATACTATTGCTTCTCCAAGAAAATAGGAGATGCCTTAATAAACTTGCCCTCCACTTCAAAAATTCAACTTCAGCTCTGCATCTTTTCTTTTAGCATCCATCTGACAGAAGTTCTTCAAAGTATTCAGCGTCATTGCCTACACAAGTATTGGTGTGTGGCTTTCACTTTGGTGTGTAGCTACAAGCCAATGCACAAAAAACCAAAAAGAGACAAAAAGCGTTTGAGAAAATGGGTTTTGATATGCTAAAAATGTTCCTTTTTAAAATTAAGACAATCATTATCAATAAAATATTTATTTATGGACTTTCATTCAACCTTTAAGTGCTTCAGGTATTTCAGAAGCAAAACATAATTATCATCAATTTATTGCCATGTAAAGTGAAGCACACAAATTTCCAGCAGTGTGCCTAACACCACAAACCCTAAAGAGCAAAAGCACTAGGAGCAGAATGCAATACCCTACTCACCAACTCCACTACCTTTACCATGTGTGCAAGCTAGTCTACATCCTTGTCACACTGAACTAAGGCCCAAAAAGGGAAGGCAAAGGGAAAGGGAGAGAAAATGCATCATAATGTCAGAATGCAAGGCAGGGAAATAAAAAATAGCTACATGATCCACATTAGGCATTTCTAGACTGCTTCTCACCATAACATAGGATTTATGGATCTAAACAAAACAGATACTTGGATGAAATGATATACAACTTTTTGTTCTTACAAACAGTGGAAAAAAGAGTAGCGGGATAGGCAATTTGTCTTTTTTCCTTTCCTTATACAGAGATTTTAAGAACTTAGTAATAGCAGTAGTAGCATAGATACAAAAATCACCTGCATGAGCTGAGAGTGGTGAGTGAGGCCGAGGCAGAGCTGTAGACTGGCCATTGCCCATCAAACTCTTCCTGTTGCTTGTTCTACAACTGTGGACAAAAAAGAGAGGAAAGAAGACATTAGCATCAGAAATACAGCACATACCGCATATGAACATTTTGAGGTTCTGTTTCTTTGTTCCTTCATTTCCCAGTATCCTATTAAAAAACAGAGCTACTGCTGTTTTCGTAGGCATGTCCAGGAAGTCTATAATCATACTGGATAACGGCAAAGACAGCAGCTTCCAGACAAAATGCACCATGGATACTTTTCAGGCTTTCACATTTGCTGTTCTGTGCAGAGACCAGCATTCTCCTGCAGTGATCTACAAATGTTCTTCTTCCCTGCCTGCAGCCAGTTTACCTGCCATACATTTTTTGTAATATATAAAAACACATAAGGATAATGTGAAAAACAGTCTCAAGCTAGAATCACCATTCAATGATTAAACCTATTTCTGTTGCATGATCTGCAGCGCTCCAAATCACATGCCACGAAGAGCAATGAATTATCAATCTGAGAATGATACAATAATTATAAATCTAATTACTGAGATAAATTTCACATCTGTGCCTTCTGTCAATGGAACAGTGACGCCAAAGAAGATGAATGCATTTTTTACTCATACATTTTTCATCTACGAAGAAACTTCCCATATCAGAAGATCATTAGGCGAGATAAACAGTAAATTAACGCATCTATTAAACATGGGAAAGGAGATACTTTTCTTAAATACATCATACAGTTCATAAATACATGTTGGCACAGGTGTTTTTCTTTTTTTCCTGCTTCTACTATAGTCCCACAAACACAAACCCCCACATTGCAAACATTTGTGCATGAGCAAAACAGTACTTTGAAGTCAAAGAGACTGTAACTGCATATAAACTTGTGTGCATATGCTTATGTTCACAGTACTGCAATCAGAATTTTTGTGTAAAGGTTTAAAAAAAGCTCAAAACCACTAAAAGGAGGAAATTCATACATAAACCCCTTTGTTTAACACAGCAGGCTCAAACAGGAGCAGATTCAGATCATATTTGTAGATGTCTCCAAAGATGAATTTTGTAACATGATCTCTGCTTAACAGCCAGAAAGCAGTACTGATTAGTCCTGATTCTGCGTAAGCTGAATACAATGCAAAAGAAAAGATAGCTACTTAAGCTATAAAACACTAAATGAAATATTCAAAAGTAATGTGAAGTAATACTGAAAAAAAGGAAAGTAAAGGCCAGAGGAAATGCTGAGTATGAAAACAGTATAGAAGATACCTGCAATACATGCAAAGAGATCAGTCTCCCCTTGAAAAATGTTTTGTGAAGCTGCAAGGGTGCCACTCCCAGCTGTTTAATGGGTTAATGCAAAGTTCATCTGCATGAACTGCACCATGAATTGCCATATTTATTATTATGATCAATTACATAATATACTCATGAGTATACAAATCATTACTGCAAATCTACGTATGAAAAGCAAGCTTGAAATGACTGCAGGATTCTCATTCAGAGCACTGGAAAACTCAAAAGACATATGCTGCAATTTCTAAGCTGAACAAAGAGGGAGAACTTCGTAAATGTAAAATTACACACATGCGTTTTTTGAAGCCCTCCTACATTAAGCTCAGCTATCTATGTTTACTTTTAACATACTCACACTTAATCAACTTTTCAAGTTATAGAACTTGAGCAAATATTCTGTATTTCATTAGACAAGATTTCAAAGTCATATTTTTTTTCCCCCCCATCTCTAAATTTTCCAGCTGAAGTATCCAAATTCTTCGTTTTGGCTTCATGCAATGTCACTGTATTTTTTGTAACTTTTCTTGTATCATACTATGACAAGCCTTGGTTGATACACTTGTTTTTAAAAGTCTGAATAAATTCTCCTTTGCAATTTCCCAATCTAAAACTAAACCCAGTAGAAACTTTTGTTATTCATTAAATATTTGCTAAAGGACATACATATTGTATCTATTCACAGTAATGTGATGATATCATTACAGCATCTGTGGTGCAGGCATATATCCCCTGGATATGTTCTCAGCAAAGCAAACATTGCTTTCAACAAATTTAGGCACCCTATGCTGATTTTGCTATGAAGATGATTCCAGGTACAGATTTATCAGCATCATTTGCCCATATCTGTAGAAATTTGTAATTTTATCACTTTTGCCAGACCTTCTTCCGTAAAATAAATGACTGCCTTGTACTCACTTTTACATTAAAATTTGAACTTTGCATTCTTCAGCTGAAGTTAATGCAACACCTTTCACATATCACTATCAAATATACCTAATTCAAGTTATCCCAATTTTTTTGGATATTATTTTTAAGAATTATTTCTGGGGAGCACAATGGCTTGTCTTCAATACCAAAAGCTTACGTAATGAGAAAACCTTCTACAACCGCCATTTCAAAAAAATCTTTGCTATTTGCTCAGATATGGCTGCAGCTGTATGAAGAACTTCTCTTTCATCACACTCAAATGAAATGTTTTATTAAGAAATAGAAAATAAAAAATATGAAGTTTTTTCTGTTTGTCTCACCAGTAAGGTAAGATCCAAATCACTGCATAAAAGGACAAATCCATCCTAGAGCTCCTGCTGTAGCTTTGTTTTCTCAGTTCTGTCCCACAAGGATTTTGAACGAATGTTATCCATTCTGCATGATCTGTGAAACACAACTCCTTTCCCAGAATAATGTTGTTATAAGAAGAGGCTTTTTTGTGGGTGGAAAAAAACCCAAACCGACAACTCTTGAGGGAACCTTGAAAAATGATCTAAGCTGCTAGAGCCCTGCAAATGGGATTGAACTAGGGAAGTACCAAAGCATTACTTACTGACCTGCGTTCAGCCTTGAAACAGCAATCTTCCATGTACAAAAGAACCTCAGACATAAAAGCCATTCTGCAAACAAAATCACTCTGAACACATCAAGTAACTTTCCCCTTCTATTGTCTTCATAAAACTATTCTTTTCCCATTCAAATCAGACAAGATAAACCAACTGATAAGAGGCAGCCCGAAAAAAAGCCTCTGTCTGCAGGAAAGTTACAGTAGTGCTGTCTACAGGGCTGTTAACTTAGGGAAACATAAACCTCGGTAAACCACAGAATGCTACACCCTCAAAATGCCTCAGATTTCACACTGTGATCCGGTTGCATGGCACAGAGGAGAGACTAGCAAGACAAGCAGAAGATACAACACAGGGTTTACATCACTGAAAAAAACAAGTGGGAAAGAAAAACATCCTTTTTCCCAAGGAGAAGTGAGTATGGGAGAGCAAAGGAGGGGGCTGGGAAGACTTCAGGGTGCATACGAGACTTAAGCAGAATAGAAAGCACACATTTTTTTGTCCTTTGTCATCTCTGCCCCAGGAAGATCCTTCCCAGATGCAAGTCTACTCCCCACAAAGTGGCAGTCCTAGATGACTACCTATCTGGAAGTAGTTGGCATTCCACCGTATCAGCAGTGCCCTGGACTACTGGCACTATTCCTTACCTTGGAATCCAATTCATAATTTCCTATTTGGTTTCCAAATCACCCACTGACAGATTCTGACTTGCCTCCTGCTCTCTGCTACTGATGCTCCTACTCACTCACACCTTTCCTCCCTATCCTGACTTCTCACCATATCTCACTGCTGGGGAATTCCTTCTTCACCCCAGCTGCAGTATCAGGCCCAACACCTACTCTAAGAGCAATGCTCTTCTCCAGCTGCCGCAGATGATCCACGTTTCCCATGAGAAGTATCATGACAAAACAAGTGCAGTACATCAAAAGTGCTCTGAGTTCAACCTTGTTAATCACAAAGCAAACGTGAAATACAGCTGCTGAAAGATGAAATCCAGCTGCATAAAGCTTGATTACCTTGCTCCTTAAACAGCCACAATTCATCCCGTATCACAAAAAAGCTGGGCAAAGATGTCAACCACTAGATGGAAACCAGAAAGGCAAAAGACACAAGTACTAGGCGTGGCCATTAACACAGAGCTGCACTCCAGAAGCACCTGGAGACACTAAATAGCAGAAAAAGTCAAAGCAGAAATCGAGTTCTAGGCCAGGCAGCATTTAATCCAGAGCTAAAGTATCAAATGCAGGCTTCCTGATAGAGTAATCAAGAAACAGCAAAAGGCATGCACTGAATTTGAAGTTTTTTCCTCAGAACAAGGGCTCATCTGTGAGCAAATTACCAGCAGTATAATTGGGTTGGGTTTTTTTTGGGGTGGGAGTTTGTTTGTTTGTTTGTTGGAGTTTTTGGTTGGGTTTTGGTTTTGTTTGTGTTTTTTGGGGGGGTGTTTTTTTGTGTTTTTTTTGGTTTTGGCGGTTGTTTTTTTTTGGGTGGGGGTTACCAAAAAAATGGGAAAGAAGGCTATATGATCAGAGATTACCACCATACTTTTAATGGGAATTTGGCATCTGCTCTAATCATTTATAATGATTTCATCTCAACATCCTCAATATTTACACTTGTAATGAAGATGGATTTGGACTGTAATTTATCACAGTTCACCACCTTTCATAGGCTATGCTGAGTACAGCACTACTCTGCAACACAGCTTCATAACTTTGCTCTCAGTGTAATACAGTGGTTTATCAGAAGGTGTAGATTAAAAGGGGACTCTTTTTTTAAGAAAGGTTGCAAACAAAATGTTTTATTTGCCAATACAAGTGCAGAGAAATTAAGATACTGCCATGCCTAGAATACAAAGCCTGACCATGTATACACAAGAGAGACTAATAATGCAAGACCAGCACTCCCATAAAGGCTCTAGGGATAGAAAAGGTGGCCATAATTTCTCTGGTGTTAAATTTGCATAGCTGAAAACTGTCTCAGGAGGAACATCCTGTCCCTAGCAAGACTTCAGATATTGCCATTTTATTCATACAGGAAAGTTAAATTTAAGTTATATTTCAGTTATATTTAACTTCTTATGAAGCTAGCTAACCTATGGCTTCATAGATATTTATTATCCTCATGAACAGCAACGCTGAAGAGTCAACAGTGCATGCAGGACTGACTTAAAAAAAATTAAAACATTTAAAGTGAGGAATTGTGCTTGTTTTGTGATTTTTGTTTTTAAAGAAATCTTTTGCATACTCAGTTTGATGAACATTTCCAAGCTCTTCAGAATTCAGCCAAGTTCTGTGGGACATTAACTTGAATGCAAACAACAGCTGCCAGCAAGAGATGATACACACCAAGAGGGCAGCAGCCTGCTTGTCTAAAGGAACCTTTGAGATTGTATTTGATGAAGCATCTGATCTATAGTCAAAGTAACACAAGGCCTGCAGTTAATGGTAGTTTCATACTTAGATCATTTTAGAAAAGAAAATGAATCAACCAGAAGTGTTCCTCTCTGAATACTGTGGAACTAGGGTTACATGAACAAAATCCACAGCCTCCATCCAGCGCTATTTCTTGCTGCTCTGTTCCACCCTACAGCTAAGAGAGATTGCAGAGTAAAGAAGCAAAGATTTGCAATTTTAAGAGGTATTTCCTGGACTGCAGTATGTATATTCTCAAGGTGCTACAAGGGTACAAGGGTAGTGAAATATACCATCAGTAACACCTAGAATTTTCTCTTTGTTCTTTTAATGGCTTTCAATGTTCCATACTCACACTCATTTACTATCACCTAACATTATTTTCTGGTAGACTTTTACTTGACTACATATCTGCATATACACTTCCCAAATTTTGCAGATGAATATAGGCATGCATATAAACATACACATATATATATACATATTTACATATATAGGCATACCTAGATTTATATAAAAGACACATATATATAGTCCTGTATTTAAAACATTACACATGCAGCTGAACATTCTATTAATTATATATCCTACTTTCTGTGAGGAATTATTCCATATCAGTCTTCAATGAGCTGGGGAAAGAAGGGTCTTAGGATTTAAATTTTAACAGTTGTAATGTAGGGATTCAGGTTTTACTTTTCTGTATTTTAACTTTAGTCAACTTAACTGAGGCCAGTCTTAGTCTGAAGAAATGAGAGTGCTGTCAAAACAGAATGAACATGGCACACTAAGATGAAGTATGCAGCTGACAGTTTGGCAGAATTTGTCATGAATTTTGTAAGACTACTGTCCTGGGTTCAGCAGTAGCAGTCATTTTACTCCTTCTTAGTAGCTGGTGCAGTGCTGTGGTTTTGACTTTCAGCTTGAGAACAGCGCTGGTTTTAGTTGCTGCTCAGTAATGTTTACTCTGACTTTTGGAGCCTCATGCTCTGCCAGGGAGGAGAGAAGCCGGGAGGAAGCAGAGACAGGACACCTGACCTAAAGTAACCAAAGAGGTACTCTGCACCACAGCACATCATGCCCAGTATATAAACTGGGGGCAGTTACCCAGAAGGGTTAGATCGCTGCCGGGGTCAGGCTGGGTATCAGTCAGTGGGCGGTGAGTGGTTGTATTCTCTTTCCTTGTTATTTCCCTTGTCTTATTATTATTGGTGGTAGCAGTAGTGGTTTGTGTTAAACCTTAGTTACTGGACCGCTCTTATCTCAACCCATGGGAGTCACGCCCTTTCAGCTCTCATTCCCATCCCTCCAGGAGAGGGGAGGGGTAGTGAGTGAGCAGCTACATGGTTCTCAGTTACCGGCTGGGCTTGAAACACAGTAACTACCTTGACTATTCCAGCTACTGGCGCATGCACTTGCGTCCAGCACCTTTCCCCTGCCATTAGCAATACCTACCAGCATGCCACCAGAACCTCATCTTTCCTCAACCATACAAATGAGGAGACCTCAATCTTTTTCTTCATCTTTCTAAAAAAAAAAAAAAAATAAAAAAAAAATGTACAGAAAAGTAAAACTTAAAATGCAACCCACTAGGCACATGATCAACCTCTGTATGGACGGCCTGAAGAGTTCAATCGCAGCATCACTGCAAAAAAGGCTGCCAAGAAAAAAATTATATATAATCACAGGTGCAAAAATATCTGCCAAATCTCTGCTGTTCAGATCTGAGGAAGACTGTCACAAGTACAGATATCTTATGCTAGAGAAGGCCTCTCAATTTCCATTCCTCCAGTGTATTACCAAACAAACAGATCCTTCATTAAGCCTTCTCAACTGCATGTGCTAGGTATGTGTTGAGTGTATTCAACCCCAGTGACTGCTCTCACTTTCACTTTAAGCAATTATGATCCATAATTTTTATTCTCACACAGGAGAAAATCAGTAGTTGAAGGAATCTGAATTTCTTCTACAGAACTAAAATGGTTTATCTCTATCTGTTCCATTCCTTCCTAAAACAACTGATTCGGTTTAAACTTCTTACAGAGATACTTAATTATGTCACATAAAAAAGAGTATTAAGCTAACTACCAACTTCACAGCTGTACAATATTTATAAAATACCTGCATACAAAACAAAGTCTGTAATACATACAAAGTGGGCAGGCAGCAGAGAGTTGGCATTATAAGCCAGACCACTGCACAATTTTGCTTCACTGACCACTGCACAATTCTGCTTCATTATCCACAAAACGCACTTCGTGCATCTTCCTAGCAGACAGCCTATTGAGAAGACACTGATAGGATCATTTAAATCCCACTGCTTCTTGCACTTATTTTTTATTTTATTTGTCTTTTGGAAAGGGACATAAACCAAGTTATTAGTTGAACAGCATGTTTGCAATCATATTGAGATATTCAACTAAATTTCTTGATGCATAAATATTACTCTTTCAAAACACAAAGGTAAGTAGGAAGCTAGTACCAGAAGTAGAGTTAAAAATACACAGGGCTGGCCTAAATCATTGCTAAATATCAGTATCTTTAGTCTATGTAATTGAGGAGATGGGGGGGGGGGGGGAAGGAAGAAAGGAAGAAACACCTTACTTGGGGGAAAAAAAGAATAAAATATCAGGAGCCCCAGTGATGTGTTTGTAATATTTAACAAACGCAATCTTAAAAAAAAGAAAGTGCTATACGTCACAGTGTGAAGATCAAAGCATCAATCATGTGAAGATACCAACCAAATGAAGTAGTGCCTTGATTTGCATAGTAGATAATCCTGCATAAACCATTTGCATTAGACAGGAAATACCCTGTTTACCCGAGCAAACACCTATTAAGGCTGCAGCACAGACAGCAGGTTTAAAACACACATTTCACTGTGCTCTTGGCCATCTTCAGCAGCTTCACATTAACCCAGATCATTCCAGATTTTCACTCTACACGACAAGCTCCTGGTGCCTCTTTTCGGGTAAGAGGATACAGCCAGACATTTCTTATGTTGTGGTGGTCAGGTCAGGGGCAGGATGTTTCTCACTTTGACCCCCTGCTCATTGTTAACAGCTTGGGAGAAACTGAAGGAGTGTGGGGAGCCAAGGGAGGTGACTCAGGGCTGCTGGATGCTGCTGTTCCCTCCACAGCCTCCACTCACCTCCAGCTGGAGTGCTCTCTGCCAGGCTGTAGCCTAGACACTGTCACAGGTGATGCTTGCCACTGGCTCTGTCCCCTGTTTGGGAGCTAGGATGGTGCTCTGTGGCTGCTGCTGCTGCTCACAGCACCAAGAAAACAGACTCAGCTGAGAAGGTAGCTGGCAGATCTCCTCCTCACCTTTCCACTCCCAGCTGAAGTTAAGGTATGGAGTGCTAGTGTCTTTTCCACACTTACACTGAACTGAACAGTTAATCTACTGGCAATTTTTAACCAGGCTGGCCCTTCAAAGAAAAAAGCCCTCCACAAAACAAACAAACGGGACCTATTCCAGATTTATTTCCTCTGAAGAGCATCCATCCAGACTTGAGAACTAACCACAGCCAACTCCTCAGGCCATCTCAGCACTGCAAGGGAGCCAAGTACATATCCTGAGCTTTCTGTCACTCCAGTTGAAACTGAGGCCAGCGTAGTTCAGAATTAAGATAAAACATGGGAGTGTCTCCTAAGTAGAGATGGAAGACCTGTTTATCCAGATACTTACCACAGTGAAACCCTGTCCACCTTCTCCCCAGCTTTCTCATTCTGTTTTCCACAGACCTATCAACTTTTGGCTTATTTTGTTTTTTCCTTGCTAGTGGTTGTTCCGAACAACCACAGCTCTGAGCACCGTCATGCACAGCTCACCGTATTGTCACAGAATTAGTGGACTAGAATAAGCCAAACAGACCCTTTGTAGCATTGAAAGCATTCGTCAAACAGCACAGAGAGTAGCGTTAAGGAGTGCTTCTCTTGGACAAAATAGCATGCACAGGACACCCCTCAGAGCCAACAGGGTTCCACTTGGGGAAAGGAGAGAAGAAATTATTTGGTCTGCTTTGCTTCTTACTACAGAAGTCATGCTTTATCTTCCTTTCAACCTCCTCAGTATCTGTACCCTTCAAAATAATTTATGTTGTTATGGCTACTTTCACATAAAAAGAATCAAAAGCTTATTAAAACAAAACTGCACAGTACCTTTTATTACATGAAAAACCATCTGCTTTGCACCACGCTCCAGAGACTCCCCAGGAGAAAAGACATTAAAATAAAAGCTCCTACAAATATTTTTCCTACACATATACACACCCTGTTTCCTAACAATAATGAAGTACAGCTAAACTAATCATATCCTAAAATTCAACAGTAGGAAATTGGAACCTGTCTGAAGCAGAGAGATTTTACATGGTTTCACTTTCAAACCCAGTAGCTCTCTTCCGGCTTAACCCCTAAAAGGATTTATGTTTACATCTAACTCCTTTCTCCTATAATTAAATAGTAACAATTCGGTTTCACTCAAAAGAGTAGAGAGTCCAGACAGGACTGCTTCTTTCCTCCCTTGCTAAATTTGGTGGCTCTCAACTCCTCAAAGCAATTAGGGAGCACATGATGATTACATGTATAGCCTTTAAACACTTAGCAAATCCTACCAAAGACTCAGAGGGTGAATGGGTAAGACAATGACAGAGCAATGTAGCTGGCTGAAGAAAAATTACATTCCCAGCAGAAACCTACTAAGACACAAAAGAGTTTGATTTTTTTTGTGTTTGTTTTTAATTCCTACTTGGGCAAGATCCAAAATTTAAAAGATACTTTTTCACAACAAGGCTTGTTTTCTGACTGAAAAGTAAAATACTTACAGACTAACAGCTAAGTAACTTACTCTCCCTTGCTAGAAAGGACCTAAGACATTAAGAATGTTGTTAAAAATTTCTACAAGTCATCTGTGTAATTTTCCTATTTTAAAAATACAGATGCGCAAATCATAGCTTGTATTGGATCTTAAAATTATTTTTATTATTCCTAGCACACTGTTGATGCATATTCCTGGGAGCCTTCTACCTTTTCTAGAGTCATGATTCTTCTGAAACTGACAGTTGTAACTTTCTAGTTAATTCACACAAAGGATCAAAGATTATAGCTCACCCATGAACAATCACAACCAAAAAGCAAGCCACATGTGTTGTGCGTGTGCACCTGTACATATATAACTTTAACCCCTGGCAGAAGGTATCCTTCAACAAGAGAATGCTAGAACATAAAAAACAACATGGAACTGGATTTTTGAAAGATGTTGAACAATGAAATGAGGCTTATACAACACTTCAATGCAACTTTTTATGGCACTACACAACCAGGACTAATCAGAAGAAAAGCAAATTAGAATTTAATAGGACAAAAAGATGAAAAGAAATTACAAGGTATTAAAATAAAGGTCTGTAAACTCACTCACAGAAAAAAAAAAAAAAGCCACTCTGTTGTATCTCATAAATATCCCAATTTCACATTTCCATCTTAATAACAAGTTTAAGCAAATGACTCAACTATGGTTTCTTTCAAATCCTGTTATTCACAGGAAGATTTTTTTCTTTAAACCTGAAAGACTCATCTGTGATTTTTAGCACAAACATTTTGGGAAGGCATGACACTACTACTCTCAAATGCCACTGCACTGTTTGAGAGATACTTAGTTGTGATACCTTCACCTCGACTGGCAGAGATGGCACCCAGTATATTGGAAAAAGCCCCTCATCCCTCCTGGAAAATGTGCCAAAAGCACAGTGGGCATAACCAGGATGCACCTTATTTCCAGTGTCTGGGGGAAAGCAGGTACTCTCACACTCAGCTCCAGCCAAGTTTTCCCGGACCTTCCCAGACATCTCATGAGGTGGCAGGAGAGCCACTCTGTCTGCCAGGGAATTGCCACTGCTGCTCCTCAGCATAGTGGAATTGCCCAGCTCCATGTCACAGGTGGGCCTGAGGTGCCCTGAAGCTGAAAGGACCCAGCCTCCATCACCTGAGAAATCACTTCAGGAATAAGAAGGCTCATGAATACCAAGCCAACAAACCTTGATACCTCTTGCATCAGAATTCCCATTTCTGTAAGCTTTGCATCTTCAAGAGAAACAAGTTATCAAAGGAGTGACAGCCTAAATAAGCATGGACCACACGTATTCATCAAAATTACTGTTAATCCCATCTAAATACATAATGCTTATCACTACTTAAGCAGCAAGTGCTTCACACAGTTTTGAAACCAAAGCAGGGATACTGAGTGCTTCCTAGTGAAGGAGCATCTTCACAACTCCCCAACCCATGTACTCACTCCTGGTCAACTGACGGAACCACAAGATCTTTAACACCAGCTAGAATGATGGTGGAGTAGTACAGCTGTATGAGCTACCACCTTAAGCAATTAAATTCAGCAGAAAGTTTCTGAAAGTAGTTTCTGAAACAACAACAGAAACAGACTTCCTTTTGTTGCAGCCTGGGGACATGGGGACAGAGAAGCGTTCAAGGATGTTAGTCTCCAGCAGACATACTCTCAGTAAGAGCTGAAAGTTCTAAGCACTGCCATTATTTAACCTCTTGAGAACCAGAAGTGAGAATACAAATCCACAGATCTGAAAGCACCGACACGATGAAGCACAGTTGCCTACTGAGCATTTGACAAGTGAGGGGAAATAAGCTTCATCTTCTCTAAGGCACTCTGGCATCAGCTGCAGTGGTTTATCTCTCTCCTTTCCTCTCCTACATGTGAGAGCTGCCAAAAATTTGCAACAAATGCCTAATTTTAAACTCAACAGTATATGTTTGCAACCTTTGTTTAAAGTTACTAAAGCAAACAACAGCAAAACAGTCCTGTTCCTTTCTTTAACTGAACTTCTAAAAAATCCAAGAGACAATATTACACAACTAAAGTATCGCACCTTGCATATGAGCAATAAGCATTTTTTTAAATTAATATTCTGTATTGTCTGTTGCTTGTACACAAGTAATCAGTAGTGCATAAGCAGTTAATACACTGGAATTGAGGAAGTAAAGCACTTAAAAAGAAGTGTCACCATCTAGGACAAAATACAGTGTTTGAAAACTATGCCCTTTACTGGTTAGGAGTCTGAATATGAACAATTAAGCAGAAGGCATTCGACCTGAAAACTATGTCTGTTCCCATAAGACCTCTGCCAGCACCATCAGTGTCCCACATTTCAGTATGCACACATTGACTGTGGTTCAGAAATTTAGTTTGCAAACAAAAGACCCCCTTTCTTTATTGAGACCCATGTTTTCCTTCCCGCCCAGTCAGCTGACCGAAAGTTTTTTAATTAAATCATAATTAAGCATCTAGAAGCATTATATTCCTGGGGGGGTGTGGGGCGGTAAAAGATCCTTTCATTGTGCCCATTGAGCTGTTGGTGTCTATTAAGCCTGCCAAAGAGGGCATCAATTAATGCTAGCTTTCATAAAGAAGCTGCTTGCTCAGTATGAACCATACATCTACAAAGTCATGCTGAAATGTAAGTGACCAGACACTCCACGGTCACAACGTTAAGTCCTCCCCGGACCCAAATGTGCAGGCAGCAAGGGGGCATTCCCCATCAATCACACTGTCCTGGTTTCATCTGGGATAGAGTTTATTTTCTTCCTAGCAGCTGGTGCAGTGCTGTGTTCCAGCTTCAGTCTGAGAACAATGCTGATAACACACCAGTGTTTTTAGTTGTTGCTCAGTAGTACTTATTCTGATCAAAGACTTTTCAGTCTCTCATGCTCTGCCAGTGAAGAGAGGCACAAGGAGCCAGGAAGAAGCAGAGACAGGACACCTGACCCAAACTAGCCAAAGGAGTATTCCATACCACAGCACGTCATGTCCAGTATATAAACTGGGGGGAGTTACCTGGAAGGCTGGGTATTGGTCAGTGGGTGGCGAGCAGTTGTATTGTGCACCATGTCTTTGCTGTTTGGGGTTTTTTCATGTTTTGCTGTTGTTGTTTGTGTTTGGTTGTTTTTTTGGGAGGTGTGTTATTCCTGTATATATATTTCCTATTATTTTATTTTACTTCAGTAATAAAAATCAACTGTTCTTATCTCAAGACTATGGGGGTTTATTTCCGACTCTCTCCCATTCCACTGCCAGGGAATAAGATGCTGCATGGTAGCTGCTGCATAAGATAGTTGCTGGCAAGGCTTAAACTACGACACACATGGAGCTGTAACAATTTAAAGAGTATTTTTGCCCTTGGAGTTCCCAAACACAGCTACATTCCTTTTATAGTGAAACAATAAATAACCTATAAAAAACTCCTTATATGTCTGATCTTTCTTTTTTTCCAGATGGAAACTGAGCTTATGTAACTGACATAACCTTTTATTGTTATTGTTTAACAAAGTTTCATGAGAAATTTACACATTTACAAAACTACAGAAACTTATTACCAGCACAGTTTATTATATCTACACTTCAGAATTAGCTGTGTATCTATACCATTATAGTTACCTGAGCATATTCTTTCTTCCTTCTGCAGATGTCGTTACACCATAGGGTGAAAGTCTTTTACTGGTTCAGATTTTCCCAGATGGAAACAAAAATAAATCATAAGAATACAAACTATCTTTTTCAAATGTAACTGTGTACTAAACAAAGTGATGTCAGCAAAATTAACTGACTAGCTATAGCTCAAATAATTATGCCTGTACAAAACAGTGTGTAGACTAAGTCTGGGAGCAAACTTCAGCTCCACGCAGCAGTACACCTACCAAGGCAGGCAATCTATTACACATGCAGATCACACTGCTTGGCTGCAAAGTCATGGTGAGGTAATTGGAAACCTCTGAATAATCTCCAGTGAAGCAATTCAAACTTCTCCAGGCATAGTCATCAGCAGGGATGACAACACAAGGCTTCTGACATCCACTCCTCTCTTTTCATAATGCTTAATCATCAAGCACCACACAAGCCAGGAAAGATCAGATGATTTACATGTTTCAGTTCACTGCCACAGACCTGGCATTATATATACATGCACATTTATACTATTAAAAATAGTATGGTGTGGTATTAAAAAAATTTCAGTGGTGTAGGTTTCAAGTGACTGGATTACTCAAAGAGTGAGGTCAGAAACAAATTATCTAGGCCATCCCAAATAAAGTACTGATAAAGTGTTCATGTTATGCCACAAATGGTCCCTTCCCCCTGACATGCTATGCCACTTTAATGACTCAAATATCCAAATCTTTTGCCCAGAAATACTGTACAACTTCAGAATTCTTTTAAGCACACCTAAGATAAGTTTCCTGGAGATCAAAATATTATAGTGCTGGGCTGCAATCTCTCTTGCAGGCTCTGAGAAAAGATAATGCATTATCAAGGGAGAGGGAAATTTTTCTTCTCTGTCATGGTATACACTTCAAGCTCTGTCCCACATCTGGTAATCCAGCACAACTATAACACAATCTGACCTTAAATTTATCCACATGATTACATCTCATGAAAATCTGGTAACTGAAACTTGAAAACGAGCAGCATTTTCCTACCAAAAAAATTCAACACCACAAGTCTCTGAGTAGAGCTCTAATAAAATGAAATACACCTCCAGGAATGAATCTGGTCCACAAAAGCCATTCATACTTTGTCTTTACCAGGTTTTATTTCTGCAACATTTTACAGAAATTTAGCATTTTCAGGACCAAGTAAGCTCAATTTCTCATATATACTTCTCCTGGTCCCTTCAGTGGCCAGTAACACTCAATTTTGTCAAAAAAATTCAGAAACACAAAACCAAGGCAAAATAGTAATTTAAAATTATCTTTTAATCCCTATTGTACTTTCCTATACTAGACTTTATATAATGATACAGTACCTAACAAGAATATGGGGAAAAGACTAAATCCATCTAATACAACACAGAGCACGTAAGTAATTTATGAAAACAAATTTTGCATATACTTTACTCTGTAAAAGTATCCTTACCAAAGAAGAAGTATTTTACTACCAAAGTCATGTACTAATTGCTCACAAACAGAAGTAGGTCACAGAGGATTCATGAAAACAAATGCCAGTGACTCAGTGTAGAAGGAAGAAAAAGAAAAAAATGAGTGCAAGGATATGATTTATAGTGTGCGAATAGCTATGAACTAATATTGTGAAGAGGAATAATTTCACAATGAAGATTTGTTTAATTCATCCTGGTGTGTCAAGAATGAAGTAATACATAAAATGACTAGTAAAGCAATATCCACTGCAGAGACAAAAAAAGCAAGTAGTGATAATTATAGTTAACATTTTAATTGTGAACACATCAGTTAACTTACTGTCTACAGCTATGAAAGCCTACAACCTATGTGATGCAACAGCAGCAATAGCTTTAGGTACCAGATCTCACAGTGCTGCTAGCAGTAACAAGAGCAACCTGAGATGCTACCAGAAATACTGTTTGTCAAACTATACAATACAGGACGGCATACACCTGTGTTAAAACTTAACTGTTTAAACAGTATCTGCTCCAACACAAGTAGGACTGCAGGCAACTCAAACAAAAGGAAATCAAAGTGAGTGACTTGTCAACTGTTACAACTGTATGATGTAGTATATGCTGTTACTCTTCAAGTTCTAGCTTCTGGATTCACACAATGACTTGAAAACTCTAGGTTTTCAGTGTTCGAGGGCAGGGGTTTTTTTTGTTGTTGGTTTAGTTCTTTTGCTTTGGGGTTGGTTTGACAATATCCTTGCAGTCCACGTTTCAAGACCCATTTTGGCAATGGGAAGATTTAATATGAACCCTAAACATCTAAAACCAGATGAAAATGAACTTTTATCCATGAGCACTTCTGTACTAGAAAAGAAAGTGTTAAGATCTATACAGCAATACTAAATTCAAAATATAAAGGAACACTGGCTTGGATGCACAGAAAAAAGTTGAAAAGTGCAATTCACTGTACAGTCTTTCTTCTTTACACATTCATCCCTGCAAGAATTCCAGTATTATACAGTTAAAAAAGTCTCAAGATTTAATAATCCTGCAGAACAGATCTGTCTGGCTTTCTAACTTCAGTTAAAATTCCACCTTGGAGCAGTAATGTCTGGGTCAGCAGAGACAAGATGGCGAAAGAGTAAATCTGAAAGGGAGTTTGGGTCAGAGTTGTCAACAGGAAAACTGGAACTCCCCTACAAAAAGTGATTTTATGTAAGCCTCTGTTGTTTATAAATGGTTAATTACACAAAAGTTGCTAGACATAAGCAATATACTTACAAGAAGAAAACAGAGGAAAAAAATATCTCATTTTTTGCTTCCATGGATCATAACTGCGTTGAATTGGAATTTGTGCCTATGACTTACATTGGATTTAGACCTAAAAAATACTAAAATTGACATTTAAACAGTGCATGGGGTCAATATTGAGGAAATTTTCTCCTTTCCTCAACTATGTATTGCAAGTACAACCACATTACATTATGTTCCTCAAAATACCCGAAGAAATACTACTATGCTAGCAATTAACTCTTACAGGAACAAGCTATACCCCAAGGCTGTCAAAACATTTCTGGAAGCTCTACTGCCACAAGGTTATAGAGTCGTCATTCTGAGATTCACACCAGTAATTCCACCACAGATAGCCGTCTTGCAAATTGCCGGTAATCTTAAACAGCAAGAATGAAGAGAACTGAAAGTTGAAACTACAGTTTGAGGCAAATTCAGTAGTTTTAATACATGACTACTCCGTTCCACTGAAAACTTGCTTTGGTACAACTTCCACATACTGTCTATGTAATGTAATGGAGACACGTTCAAGGACAACTAGCACTCTTCTAACCTTCTCAGCAGTAAGGAAGAATATGCTAGGAGTCTGAACATTATTCCTACATTTTCTGGATTTTACAAATAGGAGCCCCAAACCTCTAATTTGGTTCAGTGGTTTAATCAAACATTAGACTCTGTTAACACAAGCTTTAGCTCAGCTTTTCAAATAATCATTGCAAATGACCTTAAACAGGCTACGTTCAACTTGAAAGCCAAATGTAGGCATACACCTGAAAGACAAAATAATGTCTTTCAAAGCAAAAGCCACTTCCTGAAATGGCCTGAATATGAAAAGATATATATACATTTTCTTCAGACTATAACTGGAAAAATTACCGCTACCCATATAAACAAATTTAACTTTTGAAGGTGCAAATTAAATGATAAAGCATTCACATAATCCAATGTTAATGTAATCACATGCTTTTTAGTAATTTCCCTTCTACAAATGCGTAACTAAACATTAACGCAAAATAATCTTTCAGTCTTTCAAAATCTTAAAGTCTGTGCAGGCAATGGTAGCACACAGTCTAGAAGGGCTGGATAACTAAGTTGATATACATATGGGCGTGTGACCTATTAAAAAGTGACTGATTGTTTTCTTAACCTAGCTTACATTGATTTCACAGCTCTGACTTGTTCTTATGAGGATGTATAAACTCTTTCCTCATTGTGACTAGCATAAATTTAGCTGATACAGGAAAGTAACGACAATGAAATTTTAAAAAGCGACCAATAAAGAAAACCCCAAGACTCTACTTGATAAACCGGCACTCAACAATGCATACTTCCTCCCACAATTTGCAATGTAATTTCATCATCTCTTCCCAGCAAAGTGTTGCAAGATTTCACACAACTAGGGAGACTGTTTACTGACTGACACAGTTTATTTCTTCACAGTTTATTTCCACCAGAGAAACAGCATAATTCATTCAAAATTTTTTTATTTTTCTTTTTCTCTCCAGTCAACAAACTCAAACACAAGAACAGCAGCTTCACACCTATTCACTTACTGAACACAGAAGAGGTACAATACAATTTTGAAAAAATCTGCTAAACTCCCAAGATTTTCTGTAAGACTGAAGCTGAACTGAACATTACCTTACGGATACTCACAGGTCTGACACTTACAGCTCAGCAGATAGCCACTGAAACATCACCCACTCAGAGTTCTAAAAACAGCTGTGGTAGTAATTCCAGAAAATTATATTCTGCTTTTAAATTCTGACTATTCGATATATCAGCCATATCTTTAAAACAGATAGCGTAATGAATCTCTCTAAAGGACAAATTCTGATCTTCCTATTCACTACTATCTCCCAGTACACTCTATCACTATAGAAAAATAGAAGCATGTCACACATCAGCAGTGGATACAGGAATCACACTACAATGAGATACAAAGCTACACGTCACATCCTTTACACGTCTAGCTTTAGTAGTCCAAATGCCTGTAGCACTGTCGCCTCATACTGTGATTTTGTCCCATTTCACACTACGTGGCATTGGGCTAACTAGCTGCTGCAGGAAATGACGATGAATTACGAGTCAGAGCTAAGCACACAACCCAGTATGGCGCTGCAAGGCACACTGCTGTTTTGCAGATGAATCCGGGCTGCCAACCATGTGAGATCATCACTCCTTTTGGTAAGCTAAGGGTAGTCAAGCACGCACTTGCGAAGCAACCTACCGAACATTCAGAAACACAGAACAACCGAATGCGTTTTCTTCATTCCTGGGTTCTCTTCAAGATCTTAACAAGCTAATCAACAAATGAGTTTAATCATTTTGACAGCATATTTGCATCAAGCAAATCCCTGCTTACCTCACGGTCTTCTCTATCGATGCTTAATTTAAAAGCAGTACGTCTTTTGATGGAATCAAGTTACTGAAAACTACCCAAACTAACAAAAACAGATCCGTTACATACTATACATACACAATTCTACCATTCAAGAGAATTTATCACCACTGATGATAAAGTGCAATGAGGATGTTTTGAGATTAAATTTAACAATACACAATTTTACAGTTCAACAAATCAAATTCTTACCAATTCACAGGCCAAGTTAAGAAGTAGATAAATTAAATTGATAACCTTTTCAGAAGGTTATCACCACTGAGCATGCAAAGAGCAGCATGGAAGTTCACTGATTCTGTTGAGGCAAACAGGTGGTATGTGGCCACAGTGCAGGTTAGAAGTCAGATTTTCACATTCAGTCAATGAAATCATACCCTCAAGATACATACAAATATTTCCAATAGTGAAAGTACTCCACAGAGCTCAATATTGGTGGTTTTTTTATAAATTCAGTGTGTTGGAAGAAGGAAAGGAAAAACACAAAACCAAATAAGCCTTAAGCAAAACTACTGCTTTCAGAGTATTGCAGTGAGGTACCTTCCAGCTTGCTTAAAACAAAATCAATTTAAATTAATCATACATTAATCATACACTAGGTACTTGCTTGAAAATCTTGGCAACCACTAAACTCATTACGTACACTAACACTGTTGCGCATTTTCTATTCCAATATTAAAATGCAGCAATATGTGAAAAAATAATCAGCTACTTTTGTTTTGTAGGTACTCCTGTGCATACCCCTACAGCCATGTGGTATTTCTCCCAGAGGAAAAAACCCAAAACGAACAGCACTATGCCATTACTGGCAGATACAATGGTGCTTTCTGACTGAAAAAAATCTTTGGAATAAAATTTATATATAATTTATTTTAGATGTTTTTACTCTCGATTTATATGACTGTGAGTTTGTTGTTGCTCAAAAAGTACAATGATTTCAGACTGCAGCCTTCCTCCTTTAGGCTGAAATGGAGTCAATTTGCAAAAACTCTGGAAAACTGGAGTAAGCCATCTTTGTTTTAAGACTTCTAAAGAAAAAAACTATTTTCAGGGGAGATCTGTCATAAGCAAGAAAACCTCACATTTTCTACTCTCAACAGCAAAACAACTTGGTCTAATGTGCAAAAGAGCCTAGTAACGAAAACCATTATTACTCCCTATATACGCAATAGTGCTACGATTCTTCATTGTTCTGGCACCATATAAACACAACAAATGACAGCCTCTGCTGAAAAGAGTTTACACAGTCCAAAAACCCAGGCATAACATATAGATGAGACAGACATCTCTGACAGGTTAGAATAGGGTGTGGATGAAGTAAGGTGACAGAAAAGGGTGTGCTACAATTTTTTGCCATCAGGAAGAGTAATCACCTTACTACTCACCCAGCCCATTAACACATAAGCTAATTTAAGGTTTCTATTTGCATCACAGCAGAAGTATGCCTCAAGAAGTGATGCGCAGAAAGGATAAAACCATCACTTCTGCAGTCTTTGCTTTTGTCTGGAAATGTCTTATGCCTTATGAACACCACTGTCAGAGAATTCAAGGGAGAAAAAAAAAAAAAAAGAAAAAGAGATTGGTCCAAAATCCACTTCAGTACCCTCATAGATGTAGCCACATCCTGAAGCCAGGAACAAATTCACCCTTCACATCAGTTTCTCTTGTTCTCTAAGATTTTGATGGGGCAGTATCAGCCTCACTTTTGGCAAGCCTTAGAAGAATTCACTGCCCAACAAATGCAGAAATTAACAGATTAATGTGAGTTATAAAAAAAATGATTATTAAAAAAAAATCTGATGCTGCATACTTCTTATCCTAAGAACATAAAGCACCATATCCCTTCCAAATCATACTATATAGAATTGTGGTTTTAACTACTTGGACTTCTGCTGTATTTGAAATCGAAGTCTATACTTAGTCACCTTCATTTACCTTGAACAACTGTATTAATAGTATTTGCTGCCTTTGCCCTCAGGATAGCTATCGTCTAATGACAAGTGAAGTCATTCATTTATGGTTTATGAGTTTTATGTTTATGGAATCATGATATCCATTGGAAAAGTGGTTTTGTAAAAATACATAATTTGCAGAGGAGAAAACCACAAACGATTCAGGTGAAAGATCTGTAAATGTGTACAAAAACTAGAATGAAAACTGCATCTCTATCCTCGCTTTTGGCTGTACAGCATTGCATGCATTGCTACTGTGCTGCCGAAGAGGCTACTGTGTAACATAGAACACTGAGACAGCTCTCAAGACTTTCCTCCCACTTCTGACATCAGCAATATCTACAACTAAAAAAAAAGATTATACAAGATTTTCCATGAAATAGGGTAACTACACTGACTTTCAGAATTTTCTATCTCCTGTTACATGCATGTTTAGTAAGAGTATTTTTATTAGAGTAGCAGTGCCTTGTAAAAATTAAAGCTTAAAATGTAGCTCCAAATAATCTAAATTTGGCAGACACTCTTAATACTACACCCATACGCTACACCTGTATTAAAACTAAGTTCAGCAGCATCTCATTTCATTGTGGCGCTGGATTTCCAGTATGCACTGGGTGTTCCTGCCACATATGATACCCTAATTTGCGGAACTTGGTTTTCTGATTGTCTGTACCAGATGCGCTTTACTTCATTCCTGTACCGTGTTTCAGTATTTATCTACAAGATGAAATCTGAGAGCAGCTCTATGGATCATTTCTTAGCGCCTACATGAATCAAACCAATGGGATACTTTTGCCTCCACTGCCCTACAGCCTCCCACCTTTGCAAGACATGCTCCTTCATGCAATTCCTGCACACTTGCATATTTTCAGACAGTTTGGCCCATGCAAGAGGGAAAAGCAACACATGATGCGCTCTCCACATCCTTACACTTCTCATCACTCCCAGCATGGCCAGAAGCCACATCATGCTGCTGGCCCATAAGCCAGCTTCCTGGGGCAGATGCCTTTTGTAAAACATGTTACTGTTCCCTCAGCATGAGTTAAAGGAAAAATTCATTTTCCCATACTGACATTAGGCAAAAAAAATGCAACAGTACTTTGGAACTCTCTTCAGATTGTTTCCTTCTATTAATACGCAACTGATGACCCTCGGACTGAATTTAGGCAGACACAGCCCCAAAGAATGTAGAGAACATTTTTTATGTTTATAAAAAGACTGGCCCAATGTCTCCAAGGGCACTACCGAAGTTAATGGGAGAAACAACAGCATCAGCAATAAATCAGTAGTGAAATACAGCTCACTTTAAGAACAACAGTCAAAGAAAGCTGGCCAGAATGGCAAACCTTTCAGATTTTCTCAAACTTGTCAACGACTAGAGAGAATTCAGAGGAGGGCACAAAAATGATCAGTGATGGAGCATCTCTCTTATGAGGAAAGGCTGAAAGAGTTGGGGCTCTTCAGCCTGGAGAACAGAAGACTCCAGGTGGGGACCTTATTGCGGCCTTTAACTTCCTAAAAAGGGCCTAAAAGAATGATGGGGAGAGACCTTTTAGCAGGACCTGTTGTGACAGGACAAGAGGTAACGGTTTTAAACTAAAAGAGGGGAGATTCAGGCTGGCCATGAGGAAGAAAGTTTTTACAGTGAGGGTGGTAAAACACTGGCACAGGTTGCCCAAAGAGGTGGTTGATGCCCCATCCCTGGAGACATTCAAAGACAGACTGCATGTGGTTCTGGACAACCTTATCTAGTTGAAGACGTGCCTGCTCACTGCAGGAGCATTGGACTAGATGACCTTCGAAGGTCCCTTCCAACCCAAATCATTCCATGATTCTATGATTACCTTGACTGGGAGAGCCAGATTACTAAATCTCTAACACTACTGCTGTGTGTCTTGTTTCCTGTGGACTGTCAGAGTAGGTGATCCTACTGGTTTCTTCCTGCCTTATAATTTATGAATCAGAAGGAAACACATGATGGTTAAAAGGTATTAATTTATAGATAATGCTGAATGCTTAGGTCTGACCTACACAAACAATTTGCATATTTAATAAAATAACATAGTATATTCATATACTCTAGTATGTTTTGTATTTCCTTTGAAACATTTCCTTTAAAAAAAAGGAAAAAAAAAAATCAACAAACAAACCTCCCCAAAAAAACACAACAACAAAAAAACACACCAAGCAGTTTGCTGTTACATGATTTGAAGAAGACATGCAGGAAAAAATGTGAAGAAAATTTTCAAGGCGAGGGGGGAGAAAAAAAAAAAAATGGGGCAGGAAAAAAGTTTCGGGGTTTGCTTTCAAATTTTTTTCCTACCAACAGAAATTAAAGCCTAGAGAAAGATGGTAATATTTTGACATTTGGCAAGATAGAATAGCACATGTGAGGCACAATCAAGCAGGAAGGAAAAAAATAGATAGAAATGTATTTCCCAACAGAACTCGTGTTCTCTCATTAGTCACAGGCCACAGATGGGGAGCAGATGCCTTCAAACACAACAGTTCAATCATGAAAACATGGCAGAAGGGCCAGGGAAGAAGCTACGTCACCAAGTCTAAGGTAAGAAAAGGGGAAAAAAAAAAACAAAAAAAACCACAACAACCAAAAAAACCAAACCAAGCTTACTTACAAAATGTGTTACACATTTTCTTGGTCCATTATGTGAGGAAAGCAAAAGGAAGATGTTCTGGTAAGACCTGATGGTACAATGACCTGACATAATCATCCTTTTGCGTGGGGTGTTCGTAGACAAGGTGGATAGAGCATACTGGACTTGTCTGACTGCCTTTGCTGCTACTATTACAGCACTTATGGAAATTCCCTTGACATACCCATGCGTAAGAACAAGCTAGACAGGCCTAGACTCACTGAAAAAGCAAATCTGTAAAACAAATGTATACAATTTATTTATTTATTTTTTTAGCTAACTTTGAGAGGTTTAACAGTATTATCACAAAGAATATTAATTATGACTTCTCACGGAACAGCATTGTCAGATGAATGAGTTAACGTTCAAGCATCCTCCTTCCAGTTTCATAAAAGGGAATAAAAGAAGCCATGTGTTGATTTACATTATGAAAACTGTCCTTACAACAAATTCTTGTAAACACCAAGGCATCTATTGGTAGAAACGCAAGTCTGATTTATTCTTATAATCAGTATCTAACATCCTTTGCATCAAGGACTGGATTATGTTTAAGTCTGAACTACTTTCAAACTATGTTTGAAATAGGTAAAGATACATTCATAAATTAAAAATTCTGATAAAGGTTTTTGCTTTCTCTCAGCATGAACAGTACTCAACAGGAAACAGGACTGAAGGCAGAATTTCACTCTGTATTGCTGGGCTCATTGATATTAAGCTATCTATTGTTGAATTAAATGACACATCTCTGTTACAAATAATTCTGTCATGAGGAGGTCAATTTTCTATGGTACCATGTTCTCTCATAGCACTATCTTCTACAGTCCTGCAAAATTTTTATCTCTCACGTTCAATTTGTTCTCCAAACTCCTTTTGGGGGGGGAGCGGGGTGTTACTTTTCCTCACTTTTATTTAGTTATCCCAAGTGCAAGAAATGCTTCTTGCAGCCACTGCAATGCCATCTCTGGGACATTTAGCCAGAATGCCACCAACTCTTGACTGGAAGAAGGTACTGCCTCCCAGGTACAGACACCTCTGTGTGTCCATCAGGCATACCAAGTTCTCACATGCTATTGAGAGTTTGGTTTGGGTTTGAGAAGGGGAGGTTTCAGGGTTAAGGTACCTGCTTACAAAATATGCTATTCTTAGGACTAACTTTCTTTTGGCTTCTGCTTTTGAGGTTTCTGTGTATTTTTATGTAGGGTATTTTCCAGAAAATCACAGCAGCTCATCCAAGCAGTGATAATAACAGTTGCTCAAAGAGAATTTCAAGGAGAATTAAAATTAGAAGCTGGTGCATTAGATTTATCAAAGGAAGCTCAGATAGTTCAAACTACTGTACCATCTTTCCTGTAACAACTTTAGAATTTAAAACTGATGCATAAAAGCATTGTATTTAAATGTATTTCAAAAACAAAGTAAAGGCTTCTTACAGAAATCTCTGATTAACAGTTTTAGTAAAACTAATAACTATCATATAGACTCTTCTCAGGTACACATGAAAAAAAGCAATGGGTCAAAAAACGCACTGCAAATTGCTCCATATGTGCAAATCTATCTCTTGTGAGAAGTGGGATTCTGTTCAGAAGCCTGTGCCAAATCTCATGCAGGATGGGGGCCCAACAGCCCAAAGAAGGAAGATTGCCTACCCCATATTCCCAAATGCAGCAGGAAAACAGCTGGGGAAATAAAAGTCTATTCTCCACTACTGTTTCAGTTAAGAACATCTTGAGTGCTACTTAAAACAATCACAGGTAACAAGTACCAGCACTCAAAGTAACTTTTACCTTATTAGGCCTCTCAAGTTGAGCTACAGACAAAACTGGTATCCATAGAATTACGGCAAAAATACAAGACAAAAAAATTAAAAGAGAGGAAAAAAAAAAAAGGTATCAACTGAATTGTTCTAGTATTTCTTAAGGGAAAAAGAGAAAGATACCACAGTATTTCACAATATAAGTGTTATAATAGTTTGAATTGGTCAAGTTCAAAAAAACTCAAAGAAATACATCAGCTTCTTCCAATGGTGGAACAGAGCCAAGAGCCTGTTTTAATTTGGGAAGAGAAGCCACATTCCCAATATCATAAATGGCTGCACTTTGGGAATTTTCAAAAGCTATAGTATGAATGCACAGTATAAACAACAAATACCCTCAAAGATGGAAAAGCATCTATCCTATTTATGCTAGACATGCCTTTGAATAAAGCATAAGTAAGAAAAGTAAGTTTTGTGAATTGTTGAACTGACCTCACAGTACCAATCTCATTCAGCTTCTCAACAAATATTATTTTTACAGCTACTGCTATTTATGTACACAAATGTCTGTGCACCCTTACGTGTGCTTTTTTCCCCTTAATATATTTGGATGTTAATAACTTCATTTTAAACCAGTCTAGTTCGAAGAGACAGACACTTTGATCACATATAAACAGACATTTTCCTGCCAGTAAGCAGCGCCTCATTTGACATCATTTTCAACGTTTTGGAGTGGAACAGGGGGAAAGAAAGATCCACTAGCGGGTAGACTTCTAACGCTTTTTCTTTAACATACGATTTTAAACCTAGGTTAAAGCCAAATTATATAGATCAGAAGCAGGCTGTTACATGCTAGAACATCCACATAATTACTGCATATGCAGAAAAAACCACAGCAACAGACAGATAAGGAAACTGCATTAGTTCTTACTTTCTAATCACCAAACTGAACATGCCAGTATTTCATGAGAATAACAGATTCTACTATTCTTACAATAATAACTACAATCTCTCAAGAACAATAGAGCATGACGGTTTTCCTTATTCCTAAACAATTATTTAGGGAAGACCATTGCTAACGGAAAGAAAGGGCAAATAAGCTGATATATTTATTCTGGCATGGCCCCAGCATTTTTGCACTCATCTGTCAGTGGCAGGAATACCAGTAACATGCAGTCTGTAGTTCTGAAGTCTCTCCATGGGACATATCAGCCTGGGAATTGTTCTGGTTTACAGTACTTCTGAGATATGCTTGTATTTACTGGGAAACATGCCAAAAGGAGATTTCTAGTTTAGCATTGTCTGATTTGGTTTGAGCATTTTAAATAAAAACACAGAACTGACCTACCACGAGATTTAAGGCAGCACTGGAAGTGTTATTTTTCATCTCATCTTTATTCATGTGGAAGAGTCTACTGAAGCAGATCTAACTAATACTAGTACCTGTCAATAATATATAGAATATGCACTGCTACAAAAAAAGGACTGAAACATCAGTGCTGAGAAATATGTGGTCTCAGAAATGGATAGAAAAATGCCAATTATATGAAGTGTGAGTTATCGCCTTAAACGTCCCTATCACTTGACATTTAAGTCACCTGAAAAATTATGCAGAGTAACCATGCAGTGTTATGCAATAGACCCTCACATCAGATGATTTTCAGAGTCCAATATATGACACTTGAATATTATGCCTAGACCCAACTGTATGTATTAATACTGTAGATTCTTGCACAGGACTCCAAAATTTTGCAATTATTACAGTTAGTGGATTTGCAAATGTCCAGAGGCAAAAATCCTCTGAAAGGTTTCCAAGAGAAAATCCAGGAGACTTCACTGAATGCAACACACCTGTTGAATAATCCTGAATCAAAGACAAGTGAACTTGTTTTCCTCAGTTTGGGAAATACAGTGAGGCACATACGATTCTGCTCTGATGCCATCACAATACTCCCTCCAACAAATCTTTCACCTACTAAACATTTATATTAATGACATGTAACATGACATCCTGAATCAGGTCTACAGCCAACAGACAACAAGGCAATATACAAAGAAGAACTGCATGCAACTTTAAGCAGTTCTACACCAGTATTAGTATGACACATTTAATAAGCTTCATTAAAAATGTTCAACTTAAATCAGTTACTAGTATCTTCCTGTTCTAAACACAGTGGCTCAAAATAACACACAATTTCAAGGCTCGTAACTAACCAAACCATTACCACTCATGTTTCATACTTTGTAAGCCATGCACACTGACATATTTAACAAATTCATGGGAACCTACCCTGAAATCCACTTGCTTGACCACCATTTCCAGCTTTGACAAGGAACTACCAGGGGCAATCAGTGTATGCAGCCACAGAAGTAGGTACACAGCTTACCACTACCAGAAGTCTGAAGTTCTCTGACAAAACGTGTAGCAGAAAGGGCAACTATTAACCACAGCATAAGCGAGCTCCTGTGTCCTTAAAAATTACATTTGAGAAGGATCAGCAAACTTGTAATACAACAAGAACTATAATGGCTCTGCAGAACATCACCAGCAGATGCAAGACAAATTCAACTGAGTAGGAGGACTGAATCTCTGTGTAATGTGCCCACATCATGTGATGTGTCCCAACAACCACAGCTCATGAAGGAAGGATGTCTGGACTACTGCTTTTTAGATACCCTGGTTAAGAAAGATAAAGACTGTCTCCTACTGTGTAACAACAGACTATAACCACTATGGGAGGTGGGGGGAAATACAGCTTCTTTCAGCACTTTTATAGAGAAATACAGCAGTCTTCCAGGACTTCAAGCTTTTTATTCTGCTCATTTCAGCTTTCCTCAAGTTTTCTACAGTAAGATTCTTCAATCAACCCTAAAGAATTCGACTTTATTCTAATAAATTAGAATTTTTTTCAGAGTAAAAAATAAGCAAAACCCAAGAATATGACCAGATGAATCCTTACGAGTCTGGCTGAAGCTAGAAATAAGGATGGCTCAGTGGAGAAAACTGACTGTTGCCAATGTCCAGACTGTTAAGCAGTACTTGAAATACATCAGTTGTTTGAACAGGAAGATTGGCTGAGTAAACCAACCAGAATAAAACTGACACACTCACTTTGATGGTTAAGATGTAAGTCCATTCCCCTAACACACAGCCCTTACTGCAAATGAAAGGAAATATAATTACCAAGATACATTAACACTTCACTACGTAGCACAGAAAGCAGTGAGATCCTTAGTACAACAGATTAACTTCTAAGTAAACATGTTCAGTGACAATGTGTTTTGAAAGCACAAATAGCATGCACAGACATATTTCTTATTTCCACCACCCCCCGCCCCCTCAGTTTTGGGATGCTGCTCTTCTCTCCAAACTTATTCAACACTTATGAGGGTAACAATTCCTACGTGCAAGAGAGAAGGAGCTAAGGTGAATGAAGTGGGTTGAAAGTACAGAACAAGTAAAGCTCTTCAAATCACCACACTCCAAAGAACACATTAGAATTCATAAAATTACAACAAAAACAATCCTTTTAAAACTTTTAACTGATGTTTAATGTAACAAAAGTAAAATAACGCAGAGCACAGATTCATCTAGCATCAACACAATTATACGTAATTTCTGTGGCTGTTCTTCTGTTAATAAGTGTGCTTGGTTTTCTTATGTCATCAATATGACCACTTTCAAACACCTATTATTAAATAATCCATTTATAATATACTTCACATAATACTACCTTGACAAAGGAAAAAACCATCTATGCAAGAACCAATAGCAAGAGTTTACATAAGAACTTTAAAATCACTACATTTACACAAACGACCAACTCGGAGAAGTTCAAAAAGCCTGCTCAATATTTTCCAGGAAGCATGCTGTCTCAAAACTAATAAAACTGTAACAGGTTTGACAAATCTATTCTCCAAATTTCCAATACAAGTTGTAATTTTCCTTCATTTTTAACATTTTAGAAATGGTTATGAACTGTTAGAATGTATGAATTATTATTTGATGATTGATGAGTATATTAATCCCATACCAGGGAAGCCTCAATACCACTTAAGTGACTGTACACAAATAACATGAAGTTTCAACACGTATCTCCTAGGAATCTAAGTTGGCTGAGAAGCAACTGGACAAGCATTCATGAATTCCAGGCCTTTGGAAAACAAATAAACAAGCAAACAAAAAAACAACAAACCCACACAACAACAAAAAAACAACACTCTGACTCAAAGAATATGACTGCAATAACATTGCTTCAGCGCAGCTACCACGCAGAACGAGGAGTAGAGCACACACACAAGAACTGGCTTGTCAGTTTTGTAAGAGATACACATGTAAGACCGGAGAAGAGAAAGTAGCAGCGGGGAACTAAATACACAGCATAGACTGAGGAAGAAGGTATTGTGGGTTCTCCCTGTGAAAAAGTGTGTGTGTGCACACCTATCCGTACATAAATCTACACATTGATCTATAAAAAAGAAAAATGTGTACACATACACACTCTCTAGTTCTCTACTCCTACTCCAGACAATGCCATTTCAGGCATTAAAATCAGCACTATGAAGTGATCACACACCCATAGCAACAGAAAAAGAAATTAACACATGGTGGTATACAAATTTCTTCTCTGTAAAAGTACATGATGTAACCCATGTCATGGCTCAATGATTTGAATACCAAATGCCTCCAATTTATAATTGAAGAAAATTTTTCTACCCACCAGTCCTGAAAACCCACTCCATGACTTGAATGTCAGGCTAGGATATTTCTTGTTCAAGTATCACTCCCAGAAAGAGAACCCTAAGTCTACTGTTGGAAACGCAAGTAAAAAAAACTTAATGAAAGATTTCAGTCAGCAAAGAGTACCATGAACTAAGTTTTATGCCCATTTTGTAACTGAGCTAACAGGCTAAACACTGCAGTCTAAATAAGAGTAGACTATCTTTTAGTTCTTCTTAGAATCTCCGCAAATCAAAATAAATGCTTACATCAAGCAAATCTGTACAACAAAACAAGATTTGTAGCACTAGCAGATAATTCTCATGATCCCAAGTGTCAAAAAAAGTAGGATAGTGCTCACAGCAAGGATGAGGCCTAGCAGGCCACCAGAATTCTGGTGGTATTGGTAAAAGGAATATACCTAAGAGGCAAAATGTCAAAGCAAAATATAAAATTAATGCTCTCACACACTGCAAAAGAGTTCCAAAACAAACAGGGGATACAACCGGAAAAAACAATGCATGTCTCTTGTAAACTTTTCATGAAGCGCCAAGGCTTGCAATTAGCTGGACAACAGTTTCACAGGCAGTGTTACTATTAAGAAAAAATCTCTCTTGAATCAGTGGGCCCAAAACTTTCACTTCAGCACAGCCAGGAGATTCAGATCACAGGAACCAGACTTCCTTCAAGCCTGCTCAGGGCCTACTCTTTGGTCCTCTAAAACGCCTGAGCCACTGTACGAAACACGAGTAGCTACCACCACTCAACAGCACTCTTTCAGAAAGGTAAGGTATCCTGCGGCAAGTAAGCAGCTACCCTTCCAGTCTTTTCATGTAACAGCTGCGTCTACGGCTGACTGTGAGCCTGTGAAGACAGTCCAGGTGAGATACAGCTCAGAGTATGTAGACCAGCAGGTGCTTTAATAAACCAAAGTCATCCCTACCCATGGCAGGGGGGTTGGAACTAGATGATCTTAAGGTCCTTTCCAACCCTAACTGTACTGTGATTCTACGATTCTATGACTTCTGCAGCAGAACTAGGAGAATTTGCATTGTCCGTATTGGTTTTCATTTCTTCTGACAGTTCTATCTTTCTGGGATCTATCATTTACATAAGTAGATTAATCATCAGCATAGGGACACAAGGGGCAGGTCCCCCTTTAAGAAGACAGATGAAGAAGTGGGTCTGTTAGCCTTCCCCTGGCAATGATAATGGAGCAGATGCTGAGCTCTCCAACCAGCCTGAGACAGGAGGGTACCTGGGCCCATTAAAAGTAAGCAGTTTTGAAACTCCACTGCTGGCTTTTTAGTTTCACAATGCTGTGATATACTGGTCTTGCTATGGAGAAGGCATTAAATATTGAATATCCCTATAATACATAAAATGTAATCACATATATGGCATGTACTATTCACTGACACAAAATACATATTATATGCTGAGACAGTATTTAATGCTGCTTTAAAAATTCTTTCAAATATTTCAACAAAGCCAATATAGTATTAAATGTTTGAAAAGCAGTAAGGAATCCAAATATTAAAAAAAAAAAAAGTGGTACACATGTATTTTATGCTTCTTGCGAAGTCTATCAAGTCTCTCTCCTCAATCTGCCATGCATCCATACACTTAAAAATGGCATTTTTAGTTCTTTATATAGACACAAACTTACTTGAGTAAAAGAAGTGAAGATCACAGATGATTTCAAAAAGCCCTAGCATGTTCCCCTCTTTAAACACAGATACATTTGTGGCAGAAAAATGCATAATGTCTATTGGGACACTCAGCTGATGCTACTTAAGAGCAGAAAAATTATTTATAATGGAGGGATAATAATTAATTATAAAATAACTTAGCACTTACAGCTATGCCAGCTTAGATACATAAAGAATAGATACACACCGAAGGAAAAGTTTTGCACTGATGTCAAACAGGCCACTCAATTTTCCTATTTTAACTCTCTGCCATTCAACAAACATTTTTTCCCTTTGAAAAATATCAGTACCTAAACATTTCAGGCTTAGAACAGCCAGGTCTGCTAAGCCTCTACCCTTGTTTTGTGCCAGCCTTTCAGCCAGCAGAGGAAACATTTCACACACTTTCTCCAAAGATAATACATAAGCTAATACTCAAGGTACTTTCATAGAGAGAAGCGTATCATAATTTAACACTACAACACACAACATACATTCTGTATGTCTCAAAATGGCATACAGAATACTAGGGAAAAAAGTTACAAACTTATATAAACTTTTGTTACTCCTTTCGATAGAGACATATACTTGACCGCAAGGAATATCTCGGCACAAAAAATTACCAAGATGTCAAAGCTTGTCAGTCTTCTGTCCATCGACAGCATAATCTTTTAACTTTTAATTCCCATTTAGTATTCCCAAATCTTTTTTTCCTTCTAACGAAAATGCTACAAAAAGGCCGTTCCTAGACTAGCCTGTCTAAAAAAGTAGTTACACAAACCTGTCTCTTTAAGAACACTGAACAAAGTAGGCTATCTCAAGTTGTCCATATAAAGTATATCTGCTCGGGATAAAAGGTCAAATATTTGAGAGCACGCTGAAAGTGTTTCTAAGAAATAACAAAGGGGAAGGTGGAGGGGCAGGAGAAAACTGAACATCATATAAAAACAAGCAGAGAGAGTAACACGCAGCGTTTAAAACACAGCGTTTAAAACTGGAAGAGCCCCAGCGGACCCGCCAGGAGAGTCTCGCAGCTCGGAACCAGAAGCCGGGAGGCCGGAGCCCCGCCGCCCTCCCGGAGCTTTCTGCCGCCCGGCCGGCACCAGGAAGCCCGCTGCCACGGGCAACGGCGGCAGCCCCCCGCGCTGCGCGCCCAGGCCGCCGGCCCCCGCCCTACCTCTGTGTCCGGCGGAGGCGGCTGCTACTCCTCAGGTGCGGCAGCGTGAAGTTAGAAAGGACCATCCAAAAACTTGGGTCCGACATATCCATTCTCCTGTGCCTGAAACCCTAAAGACACAGCGCCATAGTAAAAGGAGGAGAGTGGAGGAAAACTCCCCACCGCTCTGAGGAGACAGAGAGCACGAGCCAGGAGACGAAAGCCCCGAGCGAGCAGCCGCCCTGCCTCTGCGGGAGGAAAGCAACTGGAGGTAACAGCGGCTCGAACCCAAAGCAACTTTCCCGTGCTGCGCGGCTCCGCCCCGGCCGCCCCGCCCCGGTAGCGACCATTCGCGCCCGCGCAGGGGCCGCGCCGCGCCTCAGGAGCTCGCTTCTCAACCCTCCTCCGCTCAGCACCGCCGGCGGCTCCAGCGCCTGCTGCCCGCCCGGCGCCTGCCCGCCCCCCGCCCGCTGGCGGCCCGTAGCGCGGCGCGCCGGCAGACCTGCCACTCCCACCCGGCGGCGCGGCAGCCGGGCAGCTTCCGCCTCCCTTTCTCTTTCCCTCCCTCCCACCGCTCCCCGGGAGCGCCAGGTGCAGGCGACACAGGCCCGGCTCGCGTGGGAAGCGCGGCGGCGGTGGCCTGGGGAGGCCGCCGGCGGCGGTGGCCGGCTGCGCCCCCAGTCGCTCCGTGTCGGCGCGCAGTGCTGCGGCCTCCTGTCTGCCTCAGCACAACGGGCGGCACAGGTACTACATTACTAGCCCTCATGTTGGCCACCTGCCGCTCCAGCCACCAGGCGTTCGCCACAGCGAGCTAGGACACAGGTCTCCATTACCAGCTATCTCTTTTGAGAAAGCGACCCTGAAACATACAAGCTAGCAAAAGACGGGTACGGAAAGACTGGGCACCTTTTCCCCTCAAAACAGTGACCTAATCCCCCAAGTACTTTGAGTCATTTCCTCCTCCTCCCCGTTCTTCCTACCAACTTTCTTCCTCTCTCCAGCATTCCCCCGTCGGCTTCCCAGCTCAGCTAGTTTGCTTTCTTGACCTTCCACCTCCTCCACCATTCCACCTTCCCCTTGCTGCTCATTTTAACCCTATGGCTGCTGTCCTCGGTGTTTTCACTTCTAATTCCAGCAGCATCACCCTCAAGCCCTCTGTTCTCTCCCTGTGCAGCTCTGTCTAGACTGGCATTTTCCCTCACATCTCTGCAGTACACAAGAATCTTCCTAAAATTACTACTATACTGCACTGTCATCCAGTAACTCAAGCTGTTGGAAACAATGATGGTCAGGTACAGAAAAACAGTTACTATGGCTTCAAAAAAATCATGAGGTTTGTTTTAACATACTTAGAATTTCTATTTACCTTTTCGTTTCTCTAAGGGTCATGTTTAAGGACTTGGTCACATTTACACTTACAGAAATAATGCTGCAAGTTTTCATAGAATCATAGAATAGTTAGGGTTGGAAAGGACCTTAAGATCATCTAGTTCCAACCCCCCTGACATGGACAGGGACTCACAGTTTTGTGCTGAGACTTTACTTGTTTTACTGAAAGCAAGATTCCTGCATAATCTCAACATTGCATGAGGTGTTCCTTAGAAAAACGCTCCCGTGATAGGCGGCAGCATAGCACTCACTGAGCGACATTATGTAGCACTGGTTACATGGTTACTGGTATGTTCTCACTTGAGAATGCCTGCACTAGCAGGAGGAAAATCAGGGAAACAAATTAAAACCCGATGTAATCCAGACTAGTCTATCGCTTGGATGAAAGAAAACTTGTTTTGGTGCGCAGAATACTACAGAGCAAGAACAGCTCACATGACATCAGAGATCAGACAGCTCTTGGGATGCCAGCTCTGCATGTAACAGAGCATTGCAATGTTAGCCCTCATTCTGAAAAGCTTCCAGAAATACTCATTGGAAAGCACCAGTGTCCTCTAATGAACTAAGGTTATGTGGTTTTGGGGAGTGCAGCAGAACGTTTTCTTGGGACAGTTTTACAAGTCACAGGTGCAAACTTTTATTCAGGGAACGTTAGGCATCTAACAAGGTGTTCACACAGCAGTTAACCACCAGAGGCCTTAATGTAAACCACCAGCAGACACCATTTGCTGACACGCCACTGTAAACAAATCAGTTTAACACTGATCAAACACAAAAGAATCATGTAACACTTCTCTAAAGATGTCTTAACTTTAGAAGAGACCAGTTCCATATGAGAAGGGGAAACAGCCTTATCTAGATCTATCATCAGATTTTCTTGTATGAGTAAGGCTGAAATGGCTGCGGAAGCTCATACTGGCCAGTCACCACCCATGCACCTTAGTACTCCGGAGGGCACTTCCCAGGCAGCCTGCATGCCTACTCTGTTTATGGTCCTCCATTAGGGTGGAGAAGTAATAGCCACATCTACTGTAGCCAGGAACCTAAAACCTCTCATCCATTTCTTTTCATTTTGAGGCATGCTTGCCCATACTGAGTGTGAAGTTTTAAAGGTTCATGTGAAGACAAGCACAGCTGGCAACCCTCCTTTCTTAAAACATCTTAAAAAGGAAATTACTGAATCTCTGCATAAGCACTAGGACACAGTTCCTCCTCCACATACTTTACTACCTCAACTTCTCTGCTATGTACACAAGTTTTTGCCTGTAATTGTCATGAATGCAGAAAGAAGTGTACGTAATCATGAAACCAGGGACTTTTACCTATCTGATGCTTTGAACAGCACCGGCTAAACAGTAACAACAAAGTCTTCCACCTATCACACACGAATGTTTCAGAGTCCCCACCACACTGCAAACTCTGCCCTCTCCTCCCACTCTTCCCAAGAGGCAGTTAAAGGAGTACCTTCCCTCTCCAAGCAGCAAAAGTAGTTCAGTTTCCGTAACTCAGCCAGGCGTATCACATGTGGGGTAATCATGGAATATGGAGGTCAAAATTCATGTCAAGGCCAAAAATTGGCAATCTTCACCTGCAAGGCCAGGCTGTAATTCAATTCACAATTTCTCTGTGAAAATCCCTACCACCTTATCAACAATGACATGAAGCCTTTAATTCTCAAAAACACCCTAAGAACTTACAAAAATTAAGCAAGACTAGCCTGTCATACTGGGGGCAAGGCCTGCCTGAATAAAGATGACTGCTGCTTGCAAGCAGATAAATTCTGATGGAAAAGAAGTTTAGTCCTTTTATGTACAACCAGAGAGATAATGAAACCAAAAGCCACACAGACCTGGCTACCACAATATGCATTTCTCAATCTGAGAAACTGGATGTTTTCAAAAGCAGAAAGAAGTGAAGAAATTCCAGGTAGAAATTTCTGTTTATATAGCAACAGAGGGTATCATAATCACATCAGTATTGTTCTACGTTCAATCCTGACCATCATTCACTTCAAACTGTGGGTTCTTACGATTAAACCCCTTGCAATTCTGTCTCTAGACCCTTCGTGGCCTACTCACAAGCAATAGCTCCCAAGTTACATGACTTGTGGAATCCAACGTAGCTTCACCTTGGCTTTCTGTGCACAGTTAGATGCACACACAGGCCTGCTAACTAGTCAGGCTGTTTCTAACACTCAAAACACAAGGAGACCTGAGTAATTAGTTTTTTAAAGTGCTTGGTGGACATACGCATATTAAAGCACTATGAAGACTTTGACAAAGGCATGAAAATGAAGGGAGGAGTTGTGAGAAGTCCAGCATAGTCCCACAACAACCTTACACAAATTCATATGCTTCATGAGGGCAAACATAGACATTCTGAAGAAGATAACATGTAAATGATGGCAAATATTTTGTAATGCCCGTCAAAACCAAACACAGCTTCCAAACTGGTGCCTGCAGTTTGTGACTTCCCATGACACAAATGCTTGATTTTAAAGCAAACATTTCAAGGGATAGTGAGGTTTTGGGGGCTAATTAAGGGAATACTACACAGCTGCCATGGGGCTAATTCTCTTCTAATTTAGTTAGCTGAATCAGCTCAGTGAGACCAGACCCAGTACAGGGGAAGCAGATGGAGTGAACGCTTAGGCTGAAAGGCAGGGGCTGCAGGACCACTTCTTTGGCAACAGCTGTCCCTTAAATCGGAGCCTTTCTCACTATTAATACTGATAGTGCTGCTTATCCTCCTCAAACACAGGCTTAACAGCCAGATTTTGTCTCATTTTGTAAGCCAGCGCAATTTACTTACCTCTGCCACACAGAACTGGACAAAACAAATTTAACAATGCATATAATAGTGATCCAAAATATACAAACCCAAAATTATTAGGAACAGATCTATGGCATCCTCATAAATGCATACTTGATGTTTAGATGTATTTCCCTACAATAAAATGTTATTGTATCAATTTCAAATAACTCTTCTTCAGTATCCAATAAAAAACACTGAATTTGGAAATTGTCAAGTAAAATACCATAGCTACGAACCTGCAAACATGTCCTTAACAGCCTTTGTTGCTTAAGTTTTCAGTTATACAGACAAAACAAGAAGCTCAGGCAACTTCATCACTTAGAAGATGCTTTACTGTGTAATTTGGATTATGAGTTTCATTTATCACAAAGTATCACATAAGGTAGCATGAAACAAGTGATAAGGATCATTACATTTTCTCTTTTATATTCACCTGAAGATAAAAACATCAGTGAAGGCAGAAAAGGTTATTAATTTACCCTCGATTCGAAGAAAATTACATTTCCAAAAGCAAGCTTACAAAAGCGTCATGGTTTAAGCCCAGCTGGTAACTCAGCACCATGCAGCCACTCACTTACTCCCCTTTCGTTTCCCCTTTCGTCCAGGTGGGATGGGGAGGAGAATCAAAAGAATGTAAACCCCACGGGTTAAGAACAGTCCAGTAATTGAAGTGTAATATACTACTACTAATAGTAATATACACCACTAATAGTAATAACAATGATAAGGGAAGGAATAAGAGAATATAAAACTAAAAAGGATAAAGAAAAAAAAATCCCAAACAATAAACACAAGTGATGCACAGTACAATTGCTCATCACCCACTGACCAATACCCAGACCAACCCAAGCAGCCATCAGTCACTTCCAGGTGAATTCCCCCAGTTTATATACTGGGCATGATGTGCTGTGTTACAGAATACCCCTTTGGCTAGTTTGGGTCAGGTGTCCTGTCTGCCTGTCTCTGCTCCCTCCTCACAGGCAGAGCATGAGAGATTGAAAACTCCTGGATCAGGGTACGTGCTACTAAGCAACAACTAAAACATCGATGTCTTAAAGCCAAAGCACAGCACTGCACCAGCTACTAGGAAGGAGAAAAATAACTGTTACAGCTGAACCCAGGACAAAAAGGTATCCTTAGAAGAGCCTCATTCAGTACACAAGCAGAAAAGAATTCAAAATGTCATCACTTACTTCCCTTAACTACAGCAATAAAAATTCTTCCCAGAAACATTTTAATTATGTAAGACTGACTACTAATTTTAAGTACCACCATGAAATACTTATAAATTTCAACAGCATATCTTTGAAACAAAAATATTATACCAATACCGAACGGGAGCTATCAGTATCTGAAGGGGGGGCTATAGGGAAGCTGGGGAGGGACTATTCATTAGGGACTGTAGTGATAGGACAAGAGGTAACAGGTTCAAACTTAAACAGGGGAGAAAGTTTAGATTGGATATAAGGAAGAAATTCTTTACTGTGAGGCACTGGAATGGCTTGCCCAAGGAAGCTGTGAATGCTCCATCCTTGGCAGTGTTCAAGGCCAGGTTGGACAGAGCCTTGGGTGACACGGTTTAGAAGGAGATGTCCCTGCCCATGTCAGGGGGGTTGGAACTAGATGATCTTAAGGTCCTTTCCAACCCTAACTATTCTATGATTCTATGAACACTTAATATTTTGCACATAACATTCCAACACAATAGTTACCTAACCCTACCTTCTTCACACTGCTGATGCATAAATATGCATTAGAATTTTTCAGAACGTATGTGAAAATGTTTTAGGGTCATTTCCCAAAACCATTACAGACTGCTTAAGTGTTACCAATTTTATAGCAATATGTACACAGAATGCAGTTCACCAGCAATAGTAAAGATAGTAAGAGTTCCTTAAAGATGCTAAGACTAGTAAAATCGTAGTACCATAGGCCCGATACTGACTAAGGAGAGCAAATTTGTGAACCAGGAAAGAAAAAAGTTGCCTTAATGCATCTTTTCTGTTTTCACGGGGAAGGACAATTATGTAATCACATCTCTCAGCAACAAAGAAATGCCACTCATTCTCTCAGTATCTTGAAGGATGTTAGATTAGAACTGAGTTTCCAGATGTGTAGAGAGGAGTTTGTTTTGGTTTACTTGGCCCTTTTTAGTCAGATAATCATCATCCAAATAGTAACAAAGGAACTGGCCATGCCGCTCATTCAATTACCGCTTTTTCAAAGTAACTTCGAGAACCTGCGGAAGTCCTTCAGCAGTGAAACTAAGCTGTCACTCTGTTGCATTCCTTCAAAAGGACAAACAGGATATTTCCACTGTGAAGAATGAATTTAGGTATGGTAACATAGTGTCACTAAACACAGTTTTACACAATACAGTCTGCCCAAACAAATCTTGTTTTAACTGAGATTTCAAGTCTGGTCAATAAACTTCTCAGCTGACAGTACCTTGAGACATTTGCGAAACATTCAACCTATATCCTCACAATGTTTTAATAACTAGCACAATGCAAAAATCAATGTGTGATACAGGAAACATTAAAATTCACCAGTACTTTTGGAAAACTAACTTCACATTAAATGTTTCTGGAGGATCATACAGGCTTATGTTCTTTATTTAATACAATTCAATAGCACTATCAATCTGGGAGAAAAATACGAGAACCTTCTGTCCTGGGTTCAGCAGTAGCAGTCATTTTCCTCCTTCTTAGTAGCTGGTGTAGTGCTGTGTTTTTGATTTTTGGGTCTGGGAACAGCGGTGATAACACCGATGTTTGTAGCTACTGCTTAGAATGTTTAGACTGAGCAAGGACATTCTGA